>JASAND010030898.1:0-68229 GCA_030248195.1 Trissonchulus latispiculum
GATGAACTCGTCCCACAATTCTTTGGGACGGATTACCTGCCCCCGCAAATGCGAGCTGCACCGTTACGGTTACAGCCTAACAGAACGGGTGAATTTATAGCGGGTTTAGCACCACCCGGAGAAGAGCGGAATATCTACTATCCTTGTATCGGCGTGGTTTACTATGACCCCGCCAACGCCCATCGTGCCAATTCCACCCTGCCTATCGATCCTTCCAGCCCCTTATGGTTCGACTTCTGAGCTGCCCGGCCCAGATTAAGGTAATACCAGTGACTGGGTTACCTTCTGTACAGTTAATAATCGTGACGATTATTTTCTAGGTCCTTGTATCATAACGGCGGAGGTTCATCATAACGGCGGAGGTTTATCATTACGGCGGAGGTTCCTATCGTTCACCATTCCATCATCTGACTTTCCCATATTGGACCCTATATCACTGGACTAGACTTACTGTATTTTGGACTTATATATCTCATACCATCATTTTATTTTCCCTGGCTGTGACTCTCTAAATTGGTGACTATATTGCCTTAATTGGGACTTACTTTATGCCCAACTTGTGAAGACTATCCTACTTGGACTTCATTTGCTCAAATTTTACCTTCCCGATTGTGACTTACCCTATGGTGACTATTATTGCTCAATATATGATTATTTCCAAAGATGTTGTCATTCCTACGACAGTGACGTTTCATGTATATACCATTCCTATAAAGAAGACGACTCCCTATTTGGACTAGTCTATATATAAATGTATGCTTTATGATGTGTATTTTCTTGTCATGCTTTATTACTTATCGCGTTAGTACTGTTTAAAAATTTAACCCTTTTCCGAGCATTCTTCTAAAAATTTGGAAGTTTTCTTAACTATATACTACCATTTTACCCTTTTCTTGAGTATTATTTTAAAAATTTAACCTAAATTTTATGTATCTTACAGTGATATTTGTCTGTGGTTTCTCGCATAATTCTTGTCAGTATAGCTTTATGTGTGTATTATGTACGCTTTAATCATTTAACCAAAGTTTCTTTCAAAAATTTTACTAAAAATCTTGTTCATTCTTTTCTCGAAGATTTCTTTTTATTTTTGCAGTTTTCTTAACGGGTTTGATTTTCTTTTATTGCGGGTTTTGTTACTCCCTGTTACCTGATGTAACGTCAGAGGACGTGTGACGTGCCAGTTAGGTCCCATTCTTTCCCTCATCTGCCGCCACTTTTTATCAAAATTATTTTGTTTCATTTAGTAGTCCCAACTGTTCCTGTCCTAATGTACCCACTGTTTAGTTTTATGGTTAAAATTTTATCTAAATGTCAGTTTTGTGTCCCTCCCCAGTGCGCCAAAGTAGCTCCCGATTGATATGCCCCTCCCATTTTAGGGCCTGCAGCGCGGTTGGGAGGATCTTCTGCAAAATTTTCTTATTTTATAGGACTTTTACTTACATTTTAACCGGTGTTTCGCGTTTTCGTTAACTTCAAGACTCCATTTAACCCCCCCTACTTTAATTTTATTTAATATCATAAGTGCCACGAGGGTACTTGGGGACTTCTTCGTACCCTTTTGGTTCTTCTTATACATGCTTAAGCATGTTTTGGGCTACCTTGTAGTCCTACTTTTAAATTTAATTACTTATATTTTACCTAAAGACTCCACAAACTCACTCCTAACCTTGCGCGAAACACTGGGATTTACCTATTTAATCTTAAATTCTACTAAATTAACTTATCCTAATAACCTTCTTGGGTTCTTAAATTTTGTGGAAGATCTGAAGGGAAGTGAGGTAGTCGAGCGAGCCTAGGCCCACCCTCCCACCCAGCCGAAATTTGCGCTCTGTGAGGTGTGCGAGAGGTTATCTCCGTACCTTAGCCTGAAGATGCTCTCATGAAGCTGACATTCTGGTCCTTTTCTTATTCTCATAGTTCGTTTTCTTTTTATGGGTACTTGTCCTCGCCGTGACGGCTGGAGGACCTGGTCTTCTTCCCAATTGCGCACAGTCCCAGTGGCAATGTAACGGCAGTTTCCAAGCGCATTTTTCTAGCCGGTCGTCACTAGTCCGCTGACGCCAAGTCAGCCCTAACTTTGTCCTCATGTTTAGTCATGCTTATTTAGCCAGTTTCGTCGTTTTTTATAACTTGTCATGTCTTATAATTTGTTTTCTTCGTACGTATGTTGTGAGACCCATTTACCAAAAATTCGTCAAAAATTTTCTGAGTTTAAATTTTCAACTACTTTTTGGTTATGTTGTCCCTCGCAGGAGCTCGGGCGGTAAGCCCTGGGGAGTTGTAATGAGGCGGCGTGACGTCAGTCCTCTAAAAATATTATGTATGTGTGTTTGAATTTATTTTGGATTGAAATTGTGTTAGGAAAGTCATTTTGAAAGTAATTTGTAATGTTAGAAATTTGTATTGAAATCGTGTTTTGAAAATTGTTTGAAATTTATGTGTGAAAGTTCTTTGCTTGAGTTTTGTGCGTCTATGTAGAAATTACGTATATGTGTATCAGCCAGCCTAGCCAATAGGTGGCGCTGTTGAGACGTCTATTTTCTCTCGAAGCCTCTCCCAGCATCTTACTTTTCAAGGGGGTCTCAAATTCATCCAATCAAATTCTTCCACGCTGGCCCAAAACTAGTTCTTTCCAGACGTCTCAATTTTAGTCAGTCTGTTGTTTTTCTCTTGCCGTGGATGGTTGTGTGTTTACTTATCGCTCTGTGTGGGACCAGTATTTGCTGTGCTTATTATTCTCTGCCTTACCAGTCTAAAGTGTTGGCCGCTTTAGACTTTTAGTCGCTCCAGGTTGGCCCTGTAGAGCTAGACTTTTCATATTTAAATTATTCTTTAATTTGTCGTTTAATCCCTCTGCTTCTTTTACTATTTCTAGATGTTTTCAAAATTCACCTTGAAAGTTTAGGTTCTCTCTTTTCTAGTTAGGTCAGTCATTTGTAGTCTTTTTATTGTAATTCTTGTGTTTTGTTGAGAAGTTTTGTTGTCTTAGTTTGTGCTTAGTACGTTCATAGCTTCTGCAATTTTTGTCTCCTTTATACTGTAGTTTATTCTAAATTTCTGTACGCATATTTCGGGGTTCGCCCCCTTGTCAAACACATATTCTTACAGTAAATGTGGTCTCTTTTCGGACCATTTTAGGGTGTCATCTTAGCCTAGGTTTTTGTATTAGAATTGTATATTCGGTAAGTAGGGCTTTTCTAAGAATATTTGGGTAGGTAGATAGTCATTTTTAAGCATGTACTTTTCAGCAAATTTCGGGGTAGGCCTCTACTAATTGAGTCTTTGCTCCTCATCGGTGGTTAAACTCCATTCGGTAAGATTCACTTAGGTTTATTTGGCGAGGTTAGTTGGGTCGACTGGAACTACATCTCCTCCAGGTTCGACGTTCTCCTTGTGCACAGTTTCCCACTCGTAAAGTTTGGTCGTTCGTACACTTCCAACTTTACACTAGTGTACGGTGACGTTAGCTTTTGACTAGTTTCAACTCCCCGACATTTACCGTTTCTGAGACAAAAGAATGGGAGTATTTTATTGCCATTTGCCACTGCAAATTGTGAAACTAAAATTATACCGGAAGAAGGGTTCGATCTGTGTCCGGAACAGTGCCAAGCGGACACCCTAGCCACTACACTACTCTAACTATAGCGACTTTATCGAGTAAACCGCGAGAGAGAAAGTTATCATTTATCTATATATGTTTATTTTAAACAATTTATTTTATCTAAATTCTGAAGCAAAGCAAACACTAATGAAATAAATACAGTGCAAGTGCAAAATCAGTCTTTGCACACGAAAATTGTAACATCAGTTTTAGCTATTTTATTGATCTGTTAGTTAAACCTTTGCCAATCAAGTCACAGGCAAATAACGCCCGATTTTCGGTAATATGAGAAAAGGACAGAGTGATCGTGTGCAAAACAATTTACAGGGCGTTGAAAATTAACTAAATTGACTGTAATGATGCTCTAAAAACTGCAAAATCGTAGAAAAATTGTTGGGCAAAAAAACCTGCGTAACAGAGACATGTGTTGAAGATAAGACGGAAATCCACCGCGCCAAGCAATTTATATGCAAAACATATAAATTCAGATGGGTCAACCCATTACAAGTATACCGCCTCCGGCGGTATAATAAAGAAATCAATAAACCTGTGTACAGGAATTTTGGAGACAGTCACGGTGCAATTTACGGAAAAAACGTTTGCACTGAGTACAGGAAACAATGTAGAGAAACAAAATTTGCAAGTTTTAGCATTATTATTATTATTATTATTATTATTATTATTATTATTATTATTATTATTATGATGATTATGATTATTATTATTATTATTATTATTATTTAGTATTATTAATTGTAATTTGCCATACAAAGTGTGTGAAATCGTAGCACTCGTAGCGTGAAATCGTCACTCGTAGCTACAAATTTGCTGACAAGGGACCGTCTCCAGAACTTCAACTCACCACAATAGTTTCATTACAGAGACACTTCATCACAAAATAGAAGACGGTGAACAAAAATAGGTTTCCTATGAATACATTGAGCAGAATGGATGGGAATGATTCGGGACTCTTTAGCAGGGCCCAAAGGGCATAGCCTAGCAGCACTAAGTTGAAAGTAACCTGAAAACAAATGTTTATAAGCATATAATATAACTACATAACAGAAAAAGTATGGTTCCAAAAACAACACGTTTTCAAATAAGTTGCGACTTGTATTCTAACTCTCAAGTTATCGTGTCTCGAACCGTGCAGCTGGTTTGATCTAACATAATAGCAAATATGCTACAGCTACGTAAATCTACTATAAAAGTACCAGGTTTTCGAACAACTTAACAATCCAATTCGAAACCTACTGTAAACAAAATTTAATTTTAACTTTAATACATAGTTCCAAAAGGTATACCTGAACAGCGAACATGCCATTTCTACACCAGGTATGGCCTTTAACGGCATCGTTTCTCATGTACAGTATGTACAGTACAAGACCTCCAACACTCATGGCTGTAATGGCATAAAGTACAGTAACTGCAATCTGTACTCCCAATTCTTCTGACAGTATCGAGAGTACTGTAAAAATTATGGCCAAAGCAAATATGCCATAAAATTTGTAGGGATGCGCTGGAGCGCCTGGATTCCGAATTTGATACTGATGATATATACAGAGACCGGCAATGATGTACATGAATGTCGTGTCAAATTGGAAATTGTGAGCTGAAGAGAGACAAAACGAAAAATTTTGCAGGATTAAATAATTAATTGAATTATAATTAAATTAATTATTTAATACAAATTGTATAAGGATTTTTTAATCGATAGTCTGAGTGAAAGATTGCATGCAGCTCTGAAATCAGTAGAGTAGATGCAATTACTTCCTGAGTCTTCAGGATATGCACGCAGATACTGTTAGTCAGTGCTTAACCAGAAAGCTGCGATACCATGAGTTGTATGGGTAAACCATCTGATGCGTTGATATTTGGAATTTTTCATTCATGTTTGGAAGTTAGCACAAATTAGTTTTAACCAATAATTGATACTGTATATCAGTATTAAGCATGCTTAAGGGGGGGCCGCTTTTTTGGGCGATTTTTCGAACTTCTCCGATTTTGCTCATTTTTACATATTTTGTACTCTCAATGGGTCCGCGAAACAAGACAAGTTTCACCTTTGAAGGACTCTGCAGAACGATAGAAGCAATATTGCGCAAAACGCACTTGTCTTGTTTCGCGGACCCATTGGGAGTACAAAATACGTAAAAATGAGCAAAATCGGAGAAGGTCGAAAAATCGCCAAAAAAAAGCGACCCCCCCCTTAACCTGGAACATTGAGCATTACCTGAAGGACAAACATGGTAGCCAGCACTGAGGATGCCTTCTAAGATAAGGGCAACTCCCAGTGCATAGAAGATTTCCATATATCGCCAGGAAAAGCGACTTTGATGTAACCGAGCGATAATTAGGAATAGTATGCCAAACATGACATAACCGATGTTACTGTACACGTTGTTGAAGGCTCTCAGGGGACCCAGCGGCTTTGCGCACATAAAATTAAAATAACAGGTGTCTTGGTTGCCTGAAAACGGAGTAAATATGCAAACTAAAAGATCTTTGGAACACAAATTTCTACGAAAGCCAATAATGATTTTGTTTATGATTAAAATGTTTTTAAACCATTTTATTATTTTTCCATTTATTATTATCCCAATTATCTTCCCAACACTGACTGTAATTACGACTGCACCAACAGAGTTTGAACATACCTGTAACATACGACGTCCGGTAGTAATGGAACAGTAGCTGCACCGACGGCAGCAAATAGAACGCTGCGATTACAAGTAAACTGTACAGATAGGAGCCTGTGACTCCGCCCGGACCTGGCAGATTTCGCTTCTTTCGGGGCAGGGTGAATCCGATCAAAGTTTCCTTGGGCGATTTGCTGGGGAAACGAAGTAGTCGGACTACAGGCGGAGCAGTGCAAAGAACCACAACCAGACTTCCAATAGCAAAAATTAGGACTGTAAACCATAGGACGGCAATATAGGAACTTTCTTTTAACGGATCAAGTATAATATCCAAAGTTTTGAGATGAGGTCGTTGACTGAAAGTATAAACAAATGATTATTGTAAGAGATATAAAATTCTCATTACAGAGATGTGATTAAAGAAATTCTAATTTAAGTTGAGCCAGTGACAACATATTTTTAAGAAACTTCGCCATGTTCTATCTAATATTTGATTTGAACTGATTATAGCTTTAAACTGTGAAAAACTGAAATAAATAGTGAATAATTATAACATACGATTTAGATTCATTGGACGATAGGCGCGATGGCTCATTATCAATGGAATTGTGAAAACTTCTTTGGAAGCACTCGTCCTGACTTTTGCTCATGTAGAAAGTGACATCAAACTGTGGAAATTCATGCGCAAAGATGGTAACCGACGCTTGAGTACTGAACGTCTGTACGATTTCCTTTAGACGAAGATGGGATTCCTGAAAACCGCAAATTACTGCAAACATTAAACGAAAGCAAAACAAGAAATGAGTAAAACAGAACAAATTAATGTTAGAATACTACAAGAGCATTATTTATGAAAAAGGTATTATAAAAGAGTTTGTGAAAGCTTAGGGCTGAGGGTAAGCCTTAAACTTGTAGCTGAATGTGGGATTGCACCAGGATGCTATTCAGAAACTGCATTTTTTACCTACTAATAACATATCGGCGAACTTTAACCAAATGCAGATTTTAAAAATTCAGTGCTTCAAAATTGGACAGCTTTTCAGTTGCAAAACATTTGTACAACATGATACCAAAATAACCAAATAAGGTGGAATTATTTACAAAAATTACCGTATAATTTTCATTCACAGGATCATAGCAAGCATACAGTCGAACGTAAATTTTTGCACAGGTATCTTGCTTGCTTCGGACTTTCAGCACAATCGCATTATCGCCCGGTTGAACAGCACCGTGAAAAAAGGAGGGCTCGTACGGAACCAGGACCAGCTGTTTTAGGACCTTTGGAGTGAGGAAATAAGATTGAACAGGGAAAAATGCAAATGAATAGTGAACTGGCACAGTGTTGGTTGTAGTCACCTGTACGATAACTTTGTCCTGTAGTCTAAAGATACAACACTTCCATTGTGACATAGTTTAATGTTGGAATCATTAACCAATGAATTTATCCAGCATTTATCCAATTAACCAGCATAAGCAACATCTGTATTCTGCACTGAACACACATTTTTCTGGTGGCTCTCCTTGACTTCCCATTGGTGGTTCTCCTTGAACACTTAGATTAGCTCTTTGCTTTACTTGATATTGCTTCAAATTGACCCTTCTCGTACCCTTAGAAATTGTAAGCTCATATTGAACAATATAAATCTGAATCTGAGTGATTGCTTCTTGTCTGTTTGAAAGGAAAAAGTTTCTTTTCATCAGGTAATAATGGCTGAAATAAACTTCAACTTAAACTTAACAACTACACTCTGGTAGCTATACGCAACAAATCTGGTAGAAAAACTGTACAACTCAACTCACTTAGAACATATGGTTCTCGTTACAGTATGGGTTGTAATGTCTCCATTGTCATTTACTTCGGGCAAGGTCCAACCATACTGTTTATTGTTGGTTCTAATTTCCCAGAATACAGGTGTGATAGCGACAGAATCTGCGTGGGATCGTATCCGTAGAAATGGTGCAAAGGTCAACACAATTTCATACAGGATTACCTGACCAGCAGTAACAGTTCCTGAAATAAAAGATAAAGAATAAGCAGTGAGTGAACACAGTTCTGCCAGTAATTGTGTGGAAAATGTCAATGTCACACACAATGCAAAAAGTGAGTAAATGGAACTTCAAACGTTTTCTTTTGTGGAGAGCTTTTACCACTCGGTCACCAGATTTAGTTGCATCCAAAATCCACCGTTATGGTTTCGCACACGGGTACTCCAGTGCGATTAAGGCAAATATTGTAACAAACGCAGATTTCTGGTTTTCCGCGAATTTTTAAGCCAGAAGTCGAGCTTCTTTCACTAAAACTTGCTTTAGTTGACATCTTTATGATAGAAATCTAATAGAATTTTACCCTTCTGTGTGATGGAAGTTTGGGTATCATTCAAATTATGTTGAATAATTTCAGTGGCAAATCCAACCCCGGCCAAAAACGATATCAGCAGCCACCACAGCAGCATAATTCAGACCAAGGCTAAGTCATAGTTGGTTAAATAATGATAATTAGAAAATTGAAAGCCCTAAAATGACGAAAAAGTTCAAAGATACAAATGTCATCATCACTTCTTTTATTCTTCAAAACATACTGATAATGAAAAAGTGTGCAAGCCAAGCCTATGTGCTATAAACCAGTTTCAAGCTTAAGCCTATATGAAAGCCTATGTGAAGCTAAGCAGCATGGTAACTTTATTGAATAGCAAAGCAAGCACACATGGAGCAAGTAGACGACACATTCACAAACACAGACGCAGTAAGCCTTAGTTAGCAACGACTGCTTGTGGCAATTTGCGAAATAAAAAGTTTGGCCAATTTTCCATGGTATCAATCTATATGTGTATTTTTAATTACTTAAATAAAGTAGCTCAATTATCAGTAAAGTTATTTCTTTCAGCAAACTAACTATTCTTATCGGAATAATGATTAATAAATCTACAGATTGACAAGCTCACAAGTCACAAATTATCAGTAGCGTGTAGAATAGTGCTATGTGAGTGTGACGCAAAATATCAACTATATTCCAAGAAATTATCTGCAATTCAACAATTCAATCTGGAAATAAATCAGAGGGAATTAAATAAATATGTAACTTTTTTTTTAGTTCGCCTCACTCCAGTTAGCTCACGCCGGTTAGGAGTGGTGTCAGTACTGCACGAATTTGATTTTTGACTGGGGAGGGGAACTGACACCGACTAATTGCCTTCGCAATTAACCGAGGCGTTTGACAAGGCCGGCGATGTGCCTATTGCTGCTTATGCAATAAGCCCACCGCGGCAGCTCCACCCTAAGGCGGCCACCCCTTGGAATCTCGGTGAATTGCCAGCAGGGGGATACCAGAAATTGGATGCTAGAACTTATTTTTCCCAAGCTCTAGACTTGACATGATCCTCCACTTTATAGCGCAGCAGTACGAAACCACTGCGCTAACGGAGGTTCAAATATGTAACTTTCAGTTTCCGAATAAACTTTAATTGACTTCAGTTTTTGTTTTTTTTTCTGAATCTGTCCTTGTAGCCGTAAAAATTCAACTTCGACTGTGTTAAGCCCAGAGTTGGAAGGCCACCCTTTTGGCGGCCCGCCCCGCCCCGCTACCCGCACGCTGGTACCCGCCCCGCCCCGCCCCGCGGCCCGCGGCCCGCAGCCAACTGATACCCGCAAGATACCCGCAAAATTTTTCGAGCTGTATACGATTACCATGTTGTTAAATTTATTAAAAAATGTCAATAATTAAAAATAAACTTTGATCTTCTAAACTACTTTACCTAATAGTGTATTGAGATGGGTTGCTGAAATATGGAAATTAATCCAACTTGCCGTAGGTTGCCGATAAAGTACCAAAATGTTTTCGAAAAGTTTAAAAATTTAGCTCTAAAAATGTTTAATTAGAGATGCACCTGGACTTGGGTCCCAATGTCAGTCTCGGTGGTTCAGCCCGATGCCGACCGGGACCAAAATTTTGTACTTTTTTGGCAATTTTTCGACAAAAGTTTAGAATTTTAAAAGTCAAAATTAAGTTTTAATTGGTAGATTCTATATTAGTTATTAGTTATGTTATTATATTAGTCATTGATTTGAATGAAAAACACTAGTAATTGTGTCGATATATACTTGAAATTATAGCAAAATCTTAATTTTTAAGAAAATTCTCTTAAATAGACCCACAGTTTTCAGGTTCCGGTCTCGGACCCGGCCCGGTGCATCTCTACAAGAAATTAATGTTGGGCTCATGTAGTCTCGAAAAAGACTCATGTTACAAGGCTAGAGTAGTAAGGACTAGTCTACTTAAATATCAAGGTTTTGAAAAATGATCAAAGTCTGTAATTTGCAGAAAATTATGTTCACTGCTTCGAAAACGCATTTAGCCTGGTGTTGGCCGGATTTTTCGTCGACCAAGTCACTTGGCTTGGCCGGACTTTGTCGTTGGTCGGCCAACGGCCAATTGGCCGGCCAACAGCCAACGGCCAACGGCCAACGGCCAATGACTGGCCAACGGGCGGCCAACGTGCAGTTTTCAAGCCCAGATGAGAATTTTTCTGCAAACCGCGAAACATTGCTAAAATTTTGCTGTTCTTCTTGATTTTAAATGGATAGAGCTGGAGCCAATTGTTGGGCAAATTTTCGAATGACGGCCTACGGCCAACTCGTTACTTGAGTGATGGCAAACCGGTCCGGCAAACACCCAGCACTATTGAATGGTAATAATTTTGATAATTTTTGAATTTTGAATTTTGAATTTTATAATTTGAATAGTGATAATTTTCCGACAAGCAATAGCAATTAATATTCAGTTTGTTCTCAATGTCAGTTAAAATATGCTATCTTGGATTTTCTAAAAAGTTATGCCCTTCCGTATACAGTTAAGCCTGAAGCCTTTCACACTTATTTGTGTGATTTTGAAAAATTATAAGTTGTCCGACTAAAAGTTTTGTTTCTGTCACAACCCACGGAAAGCCATATGGTCATCAGGACTTTTCTAGAATAATATTTGTTTGAAAATTTTTTGAGCAAGCATTCCCAGTTTCGAAAAATTTTTTTAAAAGGTTGCAGAGTAACCTTCTATACCATCCACTGAACGCCACTAAAGGAACACATGCTTACAATAAAATTTAAGGAATTTAAGTTTTGCGTATAGCATAACAAAAAAGCATACGGCACGGTAAAGCAAACTGTGTGCTGAAAAATTAAGTTTATTTGCTTACTGAAAGCAAGAAATGCAAGTAGAGATCTCGATCAATGTACATGCTGTAGGATCACAACATGGCAACACAATATAGCTTATGATTAGTGATGTGGATCGGATCGGCAAAATCGATCCGATCCGCGATCCGGAGGCCTGATCGGTAGACCTGCTGGATCCGTCTGCATCGGATCGCTTGAGTCAGCCGGATCGGCGATCCGACTTGATACCAAACATCACATAAAATTAAACCGTACCCGACTCATATTTGTGATTGAACTTGACTTCTATCACTGCACTGCTTGGTGCGTACGTTGCTAGTACAATATTTTCCTTCTACCAACCAAACTTGATTTGGGTTTTGGCTCTCTCAAATTTAGCATTCAGTAAAGTTTGCAACAACTTATTACAGCAACTTAGCACTTTTACAGACTATATAATTTCATGCAATGCATCTGGCAGCAAAGTGCAGAATCAAAACCCGCTGTTACTATGCTGCTAGTAATGCGAAACTAATTAATTAATGAATTAATGCATAACTCTCTATGATTAATCTTGCTAACTGTTGTCAGAAATTCGGAGTGAAGTTTTATGGTTGAACTCTTTGTGGCTTTATTTCAAAATCCGTTGTCAAACTCTGTGATCATTCAAAATTTACTTTCCGCAATGTTTTTAAAGTTTTGGTCCGTTTTCGCGGTACACTCCAAGCTTCAGATTCAGTTTCCGAGAAAAAATGTCGAAAAAAATTTTGATCGGCGATCCAAAAAATTACAACTTCAATTTCGGTGTCTGGTAGATCAAGTTAATAATTTTTTAATCCAAATTGAAATTAATTCTCAAAATTGTAGTTTTAACTGAAATGTTTAATTTGTATTATCTTAAATTGGTAATGATAAATTTGTATTTTGGTAGGCAGACCGCGATCATCATCTGGCGCACTATTTTGAGTAATTTTACTTCTTTTGCTTAATCTATAAAATTTTGTAGAATTACGCTTTTGAATTACGAATTTCGGAATAATAAAGAAATTTTAGTGAAACCATAGCGTGTAAGATGTGTTTTACGCGGCAAAAACCTACTTTAAATCTAGTTCCACTTAGGTTTTTGAAGAAATCATTTCGGATCGGCGGATAGGATCGGATCGACCGATCCAGGACCCGGATCGGATCGGATCGGATCGACAAATAATTTTGCTGGATCGGATCGGTTAAAATTTTAGCTGCCGATCCGATCCGATCCACATCACTACTTATGATTACGTTTCTGGATATAACCAAATAGAACAAATTTAATCAAGGGCTCATATGCGCTGAAAATAGTAATCGTGGAGAAGGGCACCCAGCCAAAATTAGCGATTTTTTTGAAATCACCAACATTAATTCTGTTTTTTCTGAACACTTTACGGAAATGTGTTAGAATTTTAGTGAATATATCAACAAGAGATACCCGCAACTACCCGCGCGGGTAGCCTGTGGGTAGCAAATTTTCTATTACCCGCGGGTAACCGTAGGTACCCGCTACCCACTTCCAACTCTAGTTAAGCCATTTTTGAGTATAGAGACTAGCTTGTCAGACCATCGGTAGCTCTCGCGTTAGTTTTAGCAAGTCCGTAAAATAAGTCATAAGTAAGTCTAAGTGTATCATAGTGTATCAAGCGAAATCTTCCGGCATGCTTACGATAAATAACGTTGGGAGAACCGGGGGCACAGGAGCAGGCCCTTGACCCGCATAACACATGTAGACCCCCTCGGCGGAGACGAAAAAAGAGTAGAACCTGCGTCCAGAAGAAGGGAAAATGATCCTCGCAGGGATCTTTACCAAAACCTGCTCGTTTTTAGCAAATCTTAGCAATTTTTAAAACTATCTCTGAAAAGCTTAATTTTTTACTATCAAAAAGCTTGATTTTTACTACATTTTCTGGCCAGAAATGTAAGATAATTGCATTATTTGCAAATTTTTGGGTAGCTCCCATAAAAGTTTTGGAACTTTTGAAGGGTAGACCCCGCGTCAGTCAAACCCCCAGGATCGGATCCCGTATGCTTGCGGCGAACTGGAAACACAATTATAGTGTTTTTGCGCCTATTGTCGCCTAAGGTGTGCTTCCGTTTATACTGGGTACTATTTTGTGCTTTGCGAGAACGGTAGGGTCCAATTTGAGAAGGGCTTGCAGCCAGCGTGCACAAGGTGTAGGTGCCTACTGCTTAACAATATACCTACCTAGCACATGAAACATATCATAGTGTATAGAAAAAATTTTGGGATTTCTTCTCACAAAAGGAATATGTTTTGTAGCAAAGACTCTTTCACCCTCTGATGTCTTCAACTGAGAGAAACTGTCTATGTTCAGGTCAAAGAACTCAATTAAGCAGATGCGAGCACGACTGAAGACTTAAAAATTGCAATTTGACCATTTTGGCCTTAGCTTCATTTAACTGATTTATAGTTCAGGTTTTTCTAGTCTCCACTAAATATGAATAAAAGAAAATCGCAAAAAACAACTGAATTCCCAGATTTGAGAGATATCAAGCGACTTCGCCATCCTCCATTCCTTTACTTTATAAAATCCTTATAAACTATTATGAAATATCATAGTATAAAAGAAGAGTAAGCCAGGTGGCGGTCTCTCTTAAATATCTTGTGCAACGGAGCGCCGATCAGGTGGCTTCGGATTGTTGGAGGAAGAGGGGTTTAAGGGACTACGGTAGTTATTTGTTTATTCTCAAGAAGAGTCTCTGGGTTTTTCTTTTGGCGATTCCTGTCAACCTTAGGAAGGAACGTCGATCAAAACTAAAAGACCCGTCTAAAATTCCCCGTACCACTTCGGGTGTTACTTTCGCGTTTAGTTCTGGTGTTGGTGCGACATGATTGACATAGTTTTCGCCACAAGTGGTGTAGAGGAAAATTGGAGTGAATTTAGAGAAAAGTACGAGTGACTCTATGAAAGTATGAAGTACGAGTGAAAATATGAAGCGTTGAAATGGTGGATAGAAATCATTTTCTTTGTTTTTGCATTTATTGTTTTAATATGATGGAAAAGTCGGATTTTGTAGCAAATTTTCATATGGTCTAACATGTCACTGAAACTGAAACTGAAACTAGGTTTCAGTTTGTACAGGTAAACTGAAACTGAAACTATTTTGAGAAGAGACCTGAAACTGAAACTAAAACTGAAACATTTTTAGGTAGCCGACTGAAAATGAAACTTAAACTATATTGGGTAAAAGGCTGAAACTCGGACTGAAACTAGTTTCAGTCTTTCCTTAAATATTGAAATTTTTAAGGCGTTGAGCTTCGATTCTGTTAACATGGCTGTATGTAAGAGAGGCTGAATAAACATTAAATTGTGCTTTGTATTAACTTAGAGAGCTGGAAACCTTTGTTTTTAAAGCGAACTGAAACTAAACTCCGACTGAAACTGAAATTATTTTACTTTGCCGACAAAAACTTAAACTGAAACTGAACGATTTTGGTCCGCCGACTGAAACTGAAACTGAAACTGAAATTATTTCGAACCACCGACTGAAACTGAAACTGAAACTGAAACCAAAATAGGCTACTGAAACAATACTAGTTGTTTGCTATTCAATGGTCATAAACAAGAAAACATTAACAAACAAGAATCCCACGTATACATCTAAATTACACGGTTGGAGGGTTTGGGGAGTGGAATGGGAGCCCCAGTAAATTGAAGAATTTTTAACTGAAAAAAATTCGGAAAGGACAGGACAGGACGGAAAAGATTAAATTTGTGATCGTTGCATTCAAGGAAATGTGGTTAATTTTCGATTAACATTAAATTATTAAATAATACTGAATCATTAACACTTTAATATTCCGATTTTAGAATGTTATTGATAATTTAATATAGGTAATTCTTAGTGAAAATGTATGCATAAATATTGTTGCAAAAACAGAACAAATATAAATATAAATTCCGTTGTTCCAAAAATCAAGAACTGAAGAAAATTGCATTAGTCTTGAGGAAAATACAAGGAGACGGAGGCCCGGAAGAAGAATGTCCAAAAATTGAGATAAAACACAATACTACATAAGATCAGCAGTTCGAATAACGACCGAATGGTTTATAGCAGATTAGCCTTTAGAGTAAACCCCAACAATGTACATTTTTAGAATCGTCAGAAAATCGAAAGTTCGAAAAGCCTGTAAACTCCGGTTTCATTTAAGGCAATCTAACATTTTTAAATTTTCGGCCAATTTTATTGCAATCAAAATTTTCTATCTAGGATTGAATAGAGCTGCATATTTTTGGTTCTACAAGTTTTTCATGAAAGTGCACCCAATTTCCGATATTCTGAGTCCGTAAAATTTCAGGATTTTCAAAATTTTCTTCTATAGTTTTAATATGCGTGTTATTTGAAAGCTCTTGACGAGCTAAACAAATTTAGTAATGAAACCAATATGTGAAAATCCACCAAATTACCTGAATACCTGAAAAACTTCCTAGTTAAAGCTAATCTGGTTTTCCTGAATTCCAGGAGTTTAGTGCATTTTCAGATATTGGTTCCATTGCAGGTCAGATCGTCAAGAGCTTTCAAATGACATCCATATTGAGGGTAATTGGAGAAAACCTAATATTCGGAACTTCCGGGAATTTCGGGAATTGAGAGCATTTTTCAGGGTTCGTTCTACTACAAAAGTTGTTCAGCTCGTCAAGAGTTTTCGAACGATACATCTTGTGGGTATGGAAAAATATTTCAACATCCAAAAATTTTGAAGACCCGGAATACCGGAAATTGTGTACATTTTCGAGAAGAACATAAAGGAGCAAAATACGCAGCTAAACTTTTATTCGACCGTAGAAAAAATTTTGATTGCGATTAAAATTAAAAAACTAAAAAATTTTCCGTAAATGAAACCGGAGTTTTCAGGTTTTTCGAACTTTCAATTTCCAGACGATTTGATTTCTAAAAAATACACATTGTTGGGATTTAATCCAAAGGCAAATCTGCTATACACACACATCTTTTGGTCGTACTATAAAACCGCTGAAATATAATTTCGTCGTTTTCCATCCTACCGGCCAACAATTCATAGCTGACAAACTGAGGTCCGTTATCCGATATTAGTTGTACTGGTAGGCCGTAACGTGCGAATTGACGATCCAAGAATTAAATGATAGCTCTTGTAGTTATCCGTAGCAACTTCAGCCCATCGAGGGTAATGATCAACCAGGACCAATAGATATGGCGAGTGAGTTGGAGCTGTCGAGAATGGACCCTGGATGTCAACGGTGTCAACGAATTGGTGTCGGGCAGTAACGGTATTTTGCTTTGGCTCAAAATGTCTGGTCAATAACTGTTCCACCTGAAGATAAGTCAGTTCCCCGTTGGGAAGGCCAGGGTTTCCGTTGGGTTCGGGGGGCAGAGTTCTGTATATGCGTTGGGCTTCGGTGCCAATGCAATGGAGGAGTCTCGCGATTTTCCTCCGGTCCGAATAGTCGTCAGCCCCAGTGGCAATTAGATATTTCTGGAATTACTGGATCCACTGATTCCAGGGGATATGCGGTTCCCCCGGATGTTCCAAAAATGACTGAGGTGGGCGAAAAACTTTCATGTCGTCGCCAAAATATTGTGATCTTAGCTTAACAGATCACAGCTTACAGCTTGGTATTATGTTATGATATCATGGATGGATAGACGGATCTTAACTAACAACATTTCTTAACATTTTTCAAAAACTTCAATTCTTTACAAGAATCTGTATGAACTATGAAGTTATCAATGCCAATCGAACAATATTTGAGCTAAAACTAACATTGAATTTTTAACTATTTTAACTTGAGCAACTCGCGTAACTCAGAAGTAGGATTTATCCTCTTTAGCTCTTTACTTCAAAATCCAGTTGCACTTAACTCCATAAACTCCGCTATACTATTTTGAAAAATCCTTTAGAAATTAGATATCCATACTTGAGATCGCCCTCACAAGGAAATACACCAAAAGCGGAACCACGCAAAGTTTAGTAAAATATGTTGCAATAATAATTTGGTCAAGAAAGCAAGAAAAATGTTTGGAACTAGGATTAAACTTTATCCCCTCGAAGTCGAAGCCCTAATTGCACTTTATCACCCCCTCCCCAACTGGAAAACGACTAAAAATAAAGGCAAATTCAAGGTAACTTCAAAAATGTTTTAATATTTTACTCACTTTTAAGTTTTAATGTACCTATTATTGATTTATTATCTTAAATATTTGGTGAGAATGCGATTGTGCGGACTTTCAGTCAATATTTTAAAAACTTAAAAGATTAAATTCTTGATTTTCAGGGGCAGACTAACGGGATCCAAAAGGTTTGTTGTCATTTTTGCTCAAATGTTGGTTCCAGGGCGTTTCAAAAGCGTTGAACCCGAATCTGAGATTAATTTTTCTGTACAGCTTTTCGTTAGCTCAATCTAACAACTTCATCTTACAACAAGCTAACGAAAAGCTGAATTGACAAATGAATTTCGATGCATGATGAACCAAACACGTCTAGGAATGTTATGAATACAAGTGTTCCCAAATGAACTTTATCTCCCCCAAATGGGTAGACGAGGATAATGTTCAATCGATCCTTAGCCAGGTTTCAATCATTGAACGTTATCAAATTCAAATGCAAGACAAAGATTATTTCGGTTTATTGCATTTGTTGAATTTAATTCTTAATTCGACAAAATTTTGCTTAAGTTTTATTACAATTCAATTTAATTAATTAAGACTACCAAAACGACAGGTTTGACGACAAATTCAACTATTAATTCATTTATTAAAGACAAGTGACTGGCAAAAAATAAACGTAGAATTGTTAGAATTAATTTTAAATAGTTTCCAAAACTTTTGAATCATGTGTTGCTAACTTCACGGTCGCTCTGACAGCTGGTGCAAATCTTCCCCCGGGGGAAGTTTTGCACCGGTGCAAAACTTCCAGGGGGAAGATTTGCACCGGTGCAAAACTTCCAGGGGGAAGATTTGCACGGGGGAAGATTTTCACCGTGACAACGGGTCACTAGACACTAGGCCACTCTTATCCATCAACACTGGCGTTTGAGGTCAACTCCGACACCGACCTCTAGCAAAATTCCAGACGTTTAAAACTACCCTTAAAACTTCCATTTGACCTGTCGATTAGTCCACCTCAAAATTAGTAAAAATTTCAAATATCTTTTCCAAATCTAAAAAAAGGAAGTACTTAGAGGTTCTTAAGCACTTTGACAAAATTGCTGAAATTTACTGTAAAATGTGAAAGTTTTGCTAAAACATGCGGAGGCCTGTACCCATTTTCCCTTCGGGACAATGTGGTCTAACCGTCTTTGCCTGTATCTGGGGTCTGCACGGTACGCTGTCTGCACCCTACCCATGCCCCAAGTTATTCGATGTTTTCATTGTTGCTTTGAATTGTAGAACAAAACTGACTAAAGGAAATGAAAGAAAATGGCTTTTTCCTGTCTAGTTCTGCAGAGACTTTAATGCAAACTTTTAAACTTCCTGAGACAAGCACAGTTCTTTGTTCCCTTTAAAAGGCTTACTATTGAAGGCAAAAGTTTCCAGAAGGCACTTTTCAGTCGCCACCCAGTTTGTGAAACTTTAATTCATATAAAATTATCAAAGAACTTTAGGTATTGCTTAACCTGTTTATGTCACGCGCCATTAGCCAGCTGAAATATGCTATTGTAAGAGGGAGAAACTTGACATAGCTTTTGCGCTTTTGCTTAAAACTACTCTCAGTGACTGGCTCAAACTTTCTGTCCCCTCTGTCTCTGGTGTGGAAAAGGAAAGCTTTAGACTAGAGTCCTTTAAGCAGGTGATATTGAAATTCCATTAGAACCTTTATACCAGTGGAAAGAAGGAATCAGTGGTAGTTATTACTCAGAATGAGGGATTTGAACCAGCTCAAGTCTCTTGGATGAGTTACTAATTGATTTTTGGTTTGAAGACTTTTTGACAGCACTTTTCTTGCGTACAACCATGCATACATTACATACATATATACATACATACATACATACATTTACTTGTAATTTTTTTGGGAGGAGGGGTAAGTCCAGCCTCTGTATGGGGGGCGTTTTGAATTAGAGCCTCAGTTTTTGTCACCACATTTATATAAGAGAGGCATTTTCATGTCAATTCTAATGTAACTCTGACATGATTTGGCCAGATTTAATAGTGTTAGCATTATTGGCCTAATAGACACTAGAAATACCTCTCAGGCTTAGAGACTAGTGGATTGGTCCCTCTCAAAGTCTCCAAAGGGAACTTGTGTGCTACATTTTCCCTAATTTCAGTTGTTGGCTTACAAGCTAATACCTCACCAAATCTAAATATTTTTGCCTTTCTAAGCAGGCCTGGGTAGGCTTTCTATGCACAAAGGTCTATTATCTTAAATAGTTTGAGAAGCATAGCTGGTTTTAGAGTAATGAACATCAGTTTGTGCAACTTGCCACGGTTTTTATTGCATGCAAAAATAAGGGATGAATATTAATTGGCAATGGTTGACACAGTGTATTGTTTCCGGTGTTTCAGCCTAGATTTCTCGAATATTTAGTTTTGATGTAAACCTCAGTTAGTAGTTATAACATACTTATTGTGCTAATGTTTCAGTAATTTGTCGGGCAGTTTGTGTTATGAATGAGTAACTATAATAGGTAACATCCTGCACGACGAAAATAGGAACAGCGGTACAGATAGATAATGCCGAAGGTTCATTTACACAAGTGCAAATCTCATTTTCATTCAGAAATAATTTTACTCATATTCTTAGAGTGAAGCACTCTGCACTGCAAGCCAATGCAGTCAGCTAAGTTTCACTCAAAAGCAGTTGTAGCGTTACAACCAGTCGACGCAGAGTTGGAAGCGGGTCGAAAGTCTTGACCCGCGGGTACCCGCAACCCGCCTACCCTTAACCCGCACTCACTTGACCCGTACCCGTACCCTTTTGTTTTAGCGGGTCAATTTGAAATGTCGAAAAATGGAGCAAATTCGACACAAAGTGTCTCAAAAGAGCCTCAGATTCAAACGTTTAAAAAATTAATTTGCTGCTAAAGAAACTTTGCTTCTGTATTCGTGAAAATTAGAAAATTTGTTCATCCAAATTTAAGAATAAGCCTGTTGCCCACAATAAACTTGTCCGTAAATACAACTTTTTAAGGAAAACCCTCAACCCGGTTTGACCCACAGGTCCATGCGGGCCGAAAAACTGGACCCGTACCCAACCAAACCCGACCCGACCCGTGGTTACCCACGGGCACCCACGACCCGCTTCCAACTCTGAGTCAACAAATAAAGCCGTCGCAGTCAATTTGAAACAGTTTTCAGCAACTTAGATAAAAGTCCTATTCATTTACTAGGGTTAAAATTGGGCATCGGCCAAGGGTAGAAATTTGGACACCAGTTTATCTGGAGGCACGACTACTGGAGGTATACGATTCGTCGATAGCTACGTGAACCAACATGGGTCAAGCTCAACTTTTGCAGGTCATTCAGGGTTAACTTTGAGAAATCTACAGATTTCGCTTGTATATTTGGATTGTTCTTGACTAAATCCACATGCAGAATTTCTTTAGCTAATGCTAGGATCAGTTAGAGACTTCTCGAGTTTCTCAGAAAAAAGGTTGACTTTCCAGAGACATAAGGTACCTCGGTTTGGTTAATTCAGACGTCATTCATAATGGATGAATAGGCTGTGTGCTGTTTTCTGAATCTGGTTCTGCCAGAAACAATGGAGTCTTAATTGTGCAAAACGATCTTGTTCTCTCAAGACTGTGCTCTGATTTAGCCCCTGAGTTGAGTTCGCTCGGATACCTACAGAAAGAACGAGAGACCCTCTCTCAACATTACCCTCACATGAAGCGGAAATTAGACTGACCTGATTTTCTCTTGCAGAATTTGTCTTCATTTCTATTCGTATGAAGAGTTTCCTTGGAACGCTGATGAGTTTCTGAACAAGGTAAGTGCTTAAAGGTATATTATGATGGACTTTAACTGTAAGCATGGATGTAGGTACTGTAAAGGATTGCAATCGTTAAATTAAGCATATCAGAAAAATTAAATTCTGTTTCCAATAAGTATGTATGATTTAATCTCGGTCTCTTACATTCAGTTTCTGTTTCCGTCATGTTTGGTAGGGTCAAACCGTCAAAACCGTCAAAAATCAAGACAATAATAAGAAAAGCCCTGAAAATATGTCAACTAACGCTGTAACAGTTCCTACACTGAATGCCAAAACAAAACGAAAAATATTGCATTTTACACTTTTGTATAATTCAGTGTTAATCCAAGTTTAATTCCCACATCCAACATACTTGGGAGGACGGCTAGGAGCTGTCTGGGTGGAGTTAAGAGACCTCCTAAATATGTTACAAAAAATTTCTCCTAAGTTTAGCTGGCGAAGAAAAGTTAGAAGTGGTGAACACACTTCTAACCTGGGAGAATCTTTTGAAACTCAATTCTCCTAAGTGAGCACCTAAGGTGCGCTCCTAGGCTTAGGAGTATCTTTTGCAACTCAGACCCGAATATTAAAAACTTAGAAAATCTCACCCTGCTCGGTGCCGTGTTAAAACAGACAAACCTCAAGTCGTGCAAGACGGAAAATAGAAAATAGGAAAACAAACGAAAACAACGTGGACATTTTGGGCACCACTGAATCATTGTTACGTACAGTCAAACTGTGGTAGTAAAATGAAAACATAAAATGTCAGAAAGCGCTTCAAAACATTAACGTCAAGAATAACAACTGGATTTTATATGACTGCACATATCGCTAGCCGCCACAGAATGTGCGAGCGAACACGAAAACTTCATGCAGTTTCTGCAGTTTAGCAGAAGACTGAAATGTTGATACAGGACAAACTGTAAACACCTTTTACGAGACTTTCGGTTGGGTGGGAAAAGTGTTCGGAAACTATTTCCCTTGCTCTCAAACTCAGAAAACATCTAAATGAGCACTATTTGAAGTCATAAATCTCCAAAACGTTGAGCAAGTAACAAAATTTTCGTTTTACCGAAAATGCAGCAAATTGTCGTGCTACCGATATATTTAGTTGTGCGTAAAACAAAATTCAGTCATTTGTTGCTATTAGTCGGGCACCCCTCCTCATAGTTGATTGCCATAACTAGTCATCCTCACAGCCACAACTAAAAAGCGTACCTAGATGCCCCCCACATCTGATTTGAGCATCAAGATCTGGGTACCAAGCCTGAATATAAGGCGAGTAAGCGCAGACGACTTTGTTTTTGGCATTTGTTCCAAGTGGAACTTCTAGTCAAGGAACAAAGGATAGTCAAGGTCAGATCTTCTGATCACTATGCTGATGACGGCTCTATGGGTAGACATGGCTTCGCTCAGTCACATTCTTGCTATTACCTAAACAACATAAAATTGTGGGCAGACAGTTTTAAATTTATAGAAGCAGTCCGTCACGTGGTATGAAAAGCAGCTGTAAAGGTTCTCTCCAGCTTATAACGCCGAGTTAAACAGATGGCTATAACCGTTTCCTGATTGGGTGGAACAGTTTCCACTCCCTACGGATTGGCTAACCCTCTATTAAAGGTTAACTGGGTGTTAACCATTAGGTTTCGTAACACTGAGCGTTGGTGCAGAGGGTTAGGGTTTAAGCTTAACCACAAGCTTAACTCGGTTTTCTCTAACCTGCAGCGCTCAGGCTTAACTGTGTTAACCTTAACTTATCTCATCATCTTATTTTGTGCAAACGAGCGTACTGTTTGTTTCAGACAACTGATTACTTGTTATCGATTATCTATAACCTATCTTCTGAAACGGATTATCGTACTCATGTGATTTGGAGGATGCAGCGCGGCGCTGAGGAGGGGAGCAGTGAAGATGAAATCGGTCGAGAGATCGGCGAATTCAGGGAGCTCTCGTTCGAACCCTCCTGTTCTGGTAGGTCCCTGTTGGCTAACTAAATTGCTGGAGACAAAATGCTATAAGAAATATATTTTTAAAAAAGACTCTGGTGCATGAAATGAGTTTATGTGTGGCTTCTGCTGTCACACTTTTATATTTTATTTTTTGGTGCCTGAATAAGTGAGGCTTGATAATAAAAATTAAGTTTTCTTTACACTCAGTTAGTCCTGAATAAGTTTTATAATTGTCAAGATTGCAGAATTGCACAATTATATAAGAAGAGAGGTAAAGCAGCTCAGTGACTCTCCATCACTACATTGGATAATTATCACGGGGTTCTGTCGGGGGGGATCCAAGATCCCACCTAAACCGGACAAAGTATAAGCTCTTCCGCCGGCGGGGACTATCGGGGACTACGGGTAAGCAAAAATAAGTGTTTACACTAAAGATTAAAAAGTTTTCTTGCTTCGCCGCAAAAAAATACCGCTAAAATTTCAAATTTTCTTGAAAATCGGCCAGATTTCCAAAAATTGTAGATTTTGTTGTAAATTTTAATAACATAGCATTTAATAACATAATTTTAAAAAACATTTTAATAACATAACATAACAGAATTTATTCTCAAGGTGAAAGTCATCTTCAAGTCCCCTGAACATTTTCTGTAGACAACCCTCCCAGAACCCGACATATGTTAAAGTTTGCATGTGATTAGTGATTAGTGATTAGTGATTAGCTTTTAATTTGCTTAAAAATGTACAAGTTGTCGAGTATTCGTTGAGCAAGAAATTGTACTTCTAACTGAGTATACAAAAAATTGAGCCGGAGAATTAGAATACATTTTCTTGAGTTCAGGAACATTACACTTTTCTGTTACTCTTAATCGTGCTGATCAGCTCAAATATTATTCGTTTTTGCAAAGATTCTGGTTCTGTCATCTTCTGGACATGGTTTATGAACAGAGTATTAATACTATGTAGATAATGGGCAGGACTCAGCAGCAGACAGCAGGTGATTTTATGTGCTTATCTGGAAGTTATTCAGAGTTCACTTGTGTTGCGTGAATGATGTAGTTATTCACAGGCTGAACTCTACTTAACGCTCTAAGTAGGACTGAACATTGCAGGAAAAGCAAAGACTAACTTTTTTGTTCCTAATATTCTTCTTAGTTTTTCCCGTTTGCAACTGATGCAATGAATATAGTTAACGATTAAAACAACATTGGCAACTAATTAACTCTTTATTTTTATTGATTTATTTTAATACAACTGAAGCCGACACTTCTGAACTTTTTCGAACTTATTGACTGGTTGACTGCAGATGGTTTACAGCTTCCTGAAATTAATCAATAATCAAGGTTAGTGAGGGTGCGTGTGAACAACGGGTATAGTTACTTGTGATTAATGATTTTATTGGGCTTTATCGACGATACAATTGCTCGTGCCAATGCCAAGAATACAGTGACGACACCAGTTTAACGTTATGATAGGCTATTTTTTCGTCATCAACTTTCGAAAAATGGCTTTTTATGGTGCAGTGTAATTTGGTGACAGACTGGAAATATGATTACATCCAACTCTTTATTGGGTAAGATTGGTAAAGCTGTAGGTAGAATGCTGATTGACTTGAAGGATGATAGTTGTAACGGAAAAGGCAAAATAAAACCTAAAAGGTACAAGGAAAAGCTCAATCTGTAGTAGGTCATGGTTCTTGAAGGAATTGATCTGAGTATCTAATGTATTGGTTATGAGTGGCGTGCTTGTGGTATTTTGATGTGAATCGTGAAACGTCCAAGCATTGTACAAAGTAACTGTCTTGCAGTTACCAGAGTTGCCAGTCAGTGTGAAACCCCCCAGAAATCCGTCATTAGGGACATAGGTTCTAGTGTAAATAGGAAGAACAAGACATAAAATAGCATTACGCGCACGCAAACGACACGAAAATGGACTAAAGGCCTCAGTGGAAAGTAGATTAAGGAAGCTTAGGTTGGCTATCAGTTAGTAACGGAGGGGTCGTTACCCTTCCCGGGTCAGCAATAGGCCCTAATACGGTTTTCCGTATAATGGAGGAGTCGTTACTCTTCCCAGGCCACGAATAAGGCCTCACATTGTCAAGAAACCACTCAGAAACTGTCTAAAATAGCTGAAAATCATCAAGGAAAATAAGTTCAAGGAAAGAAGTTGTTTAATAACCAGCAACTTAATAAGAAACTACGAGTTTAAAACGTTTTACGCGGTTAATATGTGCGAATATTGGAAGATGGATCAAGATAAGGTTATAATTCGCCCATTAGGGGCACGGAACAGTGTTAATTAGTGTTCATAAGCGTTAATTAGGCTTAATTTGCATTAGCTAGGTGATAATTAGTTAATTAGTCAGAATTTTGGTCAAAATACAAGTTGGTTTTATCTGAAAGGCAATTCTCTGCTGACTCTAAAACTCCAAACCCGGTCACCTAACTCCCAATATTACGAAAGTTATAAGCGAAAGAAGTTTTGTTTAAGTTGCATTTTAATTTTGTAATATTGGCCTTGGGTGACCTTACAACAATACGTAACTACGTGTGAGGTTACGCCCATTCATGTTTCCATTCACACCTCCAGAGCCTCTGCTGGCTCTCTCCCAGCAGAGACTTGCCTCGCAGAGAAAGACTTAACACATATCTATAGCATGAAATTACGTTCAGAGGGGGCTTACCTCCCTCCCTAATAATTTAAAAGAAACGAAAATAGTTAGTCTTAGGTAGTCAAGTACGTAGATTAATAATATTTAACTTTTATTCTCTGGAAAATTACGTAGCTAAAGGTATGCATATTTTTTACGCAACAATTGCCCTTCCCTTTCCTTTCTAGTTAGACTTAGAGTCTTGGCGAGGAAGGACAATTGTTGCTGGGATCAACGGGCGGCTTCCCTTGTCTACGGCCGAAAGGTCAAGTCTAAAAAGAAAGAAAGGGGCCAGGAGACAAGGGAAGGCCTAAAATTAATAAATATAAATTTTACTAAATAACACGGCCAAATTGGCAGTTAATATTTATTTTTCTGTATTCGGCCCCGAGTGGCCTTTATTGTGCACAGTCTCATTTTTTTATTCTTTTAATTTCATTTTTAAAGTCAGAATTTTCCCCTTTGGTTACCTTTACGTGGTAACCAAAAAGTCTGCAAAGTTTCCCAAAATTCGGCTTGGGAAATAAATCAAAATTAGGGTCAGTTGGAGGGTAATAACTCCAATCCCTCGTTAATCTCCCCTCCAACGGACCAGCCGCTTGGCCAGCCCGGCTTGGGCACATGTATTAACATAGGGAGCTTCCAGAAGTTTCTGGAAGCCCCAATAAAAATCAAAAGACGCCCGCCTGAAAAGCAAACACCAGTGAGCTGTCAGACTCCTGTCAGCTCACTGAAAATCTCAGACTTCCAGTCAGTGTTCGTCTGAGACTCGGCCGAGAGCGGTCGGTTTTTCCCCCCCATACTTAGCACGTCTTCCCGTTGTGCCAGCGTTTTGGCCGGGAATAAAAGACGTGCTCACCCCGGTTAGGACTCGAGTTAGGGACCCCTTCTGACCCACACTGGTCAGAAGGGATGAACTGAGCAAACACGACGAACACCACACAATAAGGGCCAAATGAGCACATTATGCTCGGCCAGGAATTACACCTAGGAACGCACCTTAGGGAATTTTAAGAGGCCCCTTAGGCCTAAAACTTCACCTTTTGTGGCCTTCGGGCCTTTATTAAAAATTAACTTTATTCAACCAAGCCACGGCCCGAATGGCTTTTCATTTTTTAATAGGGGCTTAATGCCCATTTTTGTGTTTTTGTGTTTTTTCGGGGTTTTGATGAAGCTTGGGATTTTGAGTGGGGACCCACCCCTGAGTTGAGGTAGGAGGTCCCTTGGTTACGACCTCACATTCAGAAATGAGTTAGTTTAGGAACTGTTTTTCCCCACAGCCGGCAATTAGGAATTGCCGGCCGTATTTGCAAAAACTAGGCGCTACTGAAACAACATTATTGTCTGTAACTCTGTATTGTTATTGTGAAGTGTAACCATTGTCGGCATCAAAAATGCTAGGAACTAAAAAAAAGGGGAGCTGAATTGTTTTAACTGTTAATTATCAAGTTGTTTTAAAGGGAATGGCCGAGTTCCCTGTGTTAACTTAATTAATTTAAAGCTGTCCTTAGCGGAAATGCTGTGTGATTTGTCTTTCTAGTAATAATTGCCCAAGCAATTATTACTCGTTCCGTTTTCCCTAAACCACCAAAGTTCTAAAAATCCAGTAAAATTTTCTTTTACCAAAGTTGTCAAGTTCCAAAGTTTAAAACAAAATACTGGAAGGTAAAAACCAAACTTACTTCAGAATTAGGGCAAAAATATGCATACTACAAGTAGGTAGGTCTTGTTAGGGAATAGTTAGGACGTATTTTGTCTGTATAATTATATGTGTCAATAGAGTAGTAAATTGCTGTGTGAATGAGACCCCCCAAATTTACGTAAGTGGCTGCCTGGGTAAACCCCTCATGGAGTGTGAGGTTCCAGAGCTAGCCTTCTTTTGTAGATTGCGAGTGAGTAATCAAAATTGTGTGACTGTGAGTGTGAATGAGGGCATACCATGTAAACCCCCTTTGTTTGTTAAGGGTATTGGGACTGCCAGTGTGAATGAGTAAAATGCTCAGATAGTAGGCAGGAAAGTGGGCCAAATTGAGTAGCAATTTGGACCCAAAATCAGGATAAATCATAAATCAGTAATGTTCATTAGTTGGATGTGCAATTGCTGTGAAAGTGCCACTTTTGGGAATGAAAGTCGTAAAAGTGTGCATAAGAAAGAAAGGTAATTTTGGTGAGTTAGGCAGGTTTGGCAGCCTAGGGTCACGGGGACCCCCATTAGGTCTGCCAGACTTGTTGGATTTCCCGTCATCCGTGTAGGTTGCCCTGCGATTAGGGGACGGATGGGCCGCATTCACGAAATCCGGAATTAGCCAAATCAGGTCCAGAATAAAATAGGTTAAACTATTGCGAAATTAATCCAAAGACTTAGTTTTATAGGGTAGACGTCCGATTAGCGGATTAGTAGGTTATCCAGTACTAGGTGGGAAAATGTCTGTAGTTTTGTTGCACTAATTAGTTGAAGTTTTTAGTAAGTGGGAAACCATTGGGCTTGGTTAAGAGAGGGGTATTATTGGCCTTGGTTTAAACTTAGCATGGGTTCGCGGTCGTTACCGTAATCACTTAATTTCCCATGTAAAAAGGCCAGAAGATAAGTCAAGCCAAGAAGAAAATGAGGAAACAATTAGCAACCCAGCATGTATGTGTCTTAACTGGTACATTAGCTTTTTAGGTAGCTACGAGGAAAGTAGTTTGCTGTTTAGCCCGGATAGGTCGGTAGGTCGGTAAGCAGCGACTGCGTAGAATGGCTGCTGAGACAGTGAGCGAGTGAGTTTTTGCCTTTTTTGCTTAAACTGATTAAAACTAATAACATGCAAAAAACTCACTCACAGTCAGCCGGTAGGTTTTATGTTAAATCTGTTATTCCAGTCCCAAACCTGCAAATAAATGGTAATAAGGATGTTACATTAAAACACCAGGTACTTGAAAGTTAACATTAATATTAAGTGGGCTTTAGTTAATTCGCGAGTTAACATTACTATTACGTAGGCTTTAGTCAGTTAACATAAGTAGGTAGGTAGGCCGTAGTCAGGGCAATTATTATAAGTATTTAACAAATGACCATCTTCCAATATCAGAAATGCACTCCAAAATGTCCAGTTTCGTACATATGTTTGATGCAATCTTTGGGTCACGGGAAATGAATCCATTTCCCGCGACAAATCAACCAAAAACGGGTCGAACACAGGCCGAAAACAGGAATATTTGTCAGCATTCTAGGTTACTCTAAAGATTGTGCAAAATTTGGTCAAAATCAACGCAATTTGCACCAAAATGGCCCTAGAAGGCCGATCTACGCAAGGAGAGGACAAAGGCAAATGAAGTTTGAATATAGGTAACAAAACAGCACAGGTTTCGTACGTTTTTCAAGGTTGGTTCGTGTAATTACCAGTTCAGTTAGGCCCAGCCGGGCCCAAGGTGGAAAACTTGTGAATCAGTTTTTCCAAGCCGAAATTGCGGCAAGTTTAGCTGCATTCTGATAATGTCGGTTAGCTGAGGCCAGGAAGGCCTCAACTGGTGGCAGGAAGTTACCAGAAACGGTTAATATTGCCAAACAGGCAGTAACCCACAGTTTTAGTCAATTCTTCAAGTTGCAAGTTCAAACGGGGCCCAAAATGCACATTTTGGGCCTGGAAAGCAAAGGAACGAGTAATGGTTGCTGGGTTCGATTCCCGCACCATAATCTTGTACTAATGGGTTTTAACCCATTTGATTCAGGTGCGGAGACGAAGCTACGCTGCTCTATCCGAATCTGATCTGCCCGTGGATCATTAGTCTTGTGACCCTCAGTATTCAGAAGCTCAGTTGTTGGACCGCAGAAGTCCGGATCAGACAGTCAGTCAGTTAATCAGTCAGTCAGGAACAGTCATTTTGGAAGGTACATAGACGGCTTGCATTGCCGAGTAGCGGATTTAAGACAGAGACAGCGAGCGTAGCACCGCCTGATCAAAGTGGGAGGTTAAACCAGAAACCTAAAGGCCTAAATCTGTTCATCTAGAAAAGGATTAAAACACTATTTCTTTATCTCGATCTCATCATGAATTCAACCATTTCCGTCATCAGTTTTAAGTCGGGAGGCGTTTCTCCCGTGTCTCTGGCCTAAGCGCCACCTCATCCTCAGAGAAGAAGAAGAAGCCGTAGATTCGTTGAACTGTGTAGTTGTATAATTTTCGTTAATCAGGAATAAGTAAGGCAGAACCAGGAAACTCCCCATTTTCTGTATCTCCTCAAAAAGCCAGTTCCGTACAGTAACCCTGTCTAGGTGTTGGAGCCGACCTTCGGGAAAGCAGTGTCCAACGATTCGGGGACTCACCCATAGACCGACCCCAGGTTTATTTAAGCTAATAATTGTTTGTTTGTAGTTTGCTGATTTGTAGTTTGATAATCCGTTTGTAAGGACGGATAAAGAGTCGCACAGCACAAGCATATAGGCGCACGAGAAAGCATATAGGTACCTGGTTAGTAGAGAGTTGGAGACAGTGTAATAGTTAGGTAGTGAAGACAGAGTTTAAGAAAAGGAAGAAGAAGAAGTATCACTGAACCTTGTCCCTAACCTAAAACCTATAACTTGGGTAATATTATCCTAAATTAGGATAATATTAATAATAACCTTAAAGAAGGTAACTGGCAACTCTGGTACAGTAAATTGTGTACTGTACGTGTCTGTAATTGTATCTGTTTTGCACAGTTTGTAACGACCCCTGTCCATACGCATATTGTAGTTGTAATTTGTAACCTTGTCGAAGAGTGTCCCCGTAATACCTGTAACAAGTTTAGTAAATAATTGGTGTGTCAAGACTTAGAGTCTCAGAGTATAACAGAGAGGCGCGATTGTCTCTGGAAGTCAGGCGCGTTAGCCTAAAGATTGGATCAGGACTACTCAAAGGTAAGTTCTGGTCAGGAAGCAGAAGACTCATCATCAATCCAGCGATCAAATCCAAGCAAGTGCTGACCCCTCTTGCTGATCAGCTGGAATCCAGTGCAACAAACGAACTCACGAAGAAGACCCCTACAAAGGTTGGCTGCAGGGAATCTCTGATTTTGGAACACCACCTTTCGGAGATCCGGTGCCTAAGTCTACTTCTATAAGTGGACGTGCTGACCTTCCGTGTAATCAAGTGCAGAGCGGTTTCTGTCACTAGACCGGAGAGCAGAGCGTTTTCTGTCTCTGGAGACTAGCAACTTCATTACACGGTAAATACAGTTTTTGGAGCCCCCAGTGAGGACAATCAATCCTGAACAAAGACGCAGGAATAGCAAATAAGGTAAGTAATCCAGTGAGGATATCACGACCCGAAAGAAGAAGAATTAAGCTGAAACGAGGATCAACCTTAACCTTGACGAGAAGTCAACTTCGCCCATATCAATTAGCGTCAGAAGAAGAAATGGATCAGTTGGAACAGCTCAATGGAAACGGGGATGGACCCCCGAACCTTCCGCCGCCTGTGGCGCCCGGTTTTGGCCAGCCTGGCCACCAGCCTAATCCTATCATGCCGCAATGGAATCAATGGCCACACTTCAACAATGGAAACGTGGAAGATCTCTTGGGACAATTGCGCGATAGCATACAGAATCAAGCCATTGCCGCATCATACCGGGATATGCCCTGCTATTCAGGAAAGGATCACGAGAATTTCGATGATCACCTCGCTAACTACGAGAGATTCAGCCAAAGACTCAATTTGGACGAATATCAGAAGGTGATGAATTTCTCTTCTACCCTTAGGGGTCGAGCGGCAGAAATCTATAAATGCATGCCCAGGGGAGCTATGCAGCAGGACGATTGGGAAGCCTCCGTGAGGTCCCTCCGGGAACACATGATTCCCCCGCTCACTGATATGCATGCCACTGCCAAACTGCTGAGTATTCGGCAGATGCCGCACGAGTCTGTGGCGGATTATTCTTTGCGGCTGCAGAAATATGCCCGCATAGCCTGGGATGACCGAGGAGATCCAGAGTTTCTGGAAAATCTGAAATTGAAGACATTCCTGATTGGACTCCGGAACGAGTTCAAGCCACATGTTCCGATGGACACAACGGAATATTCCGTGGCCTTCACGAAGGCACGGCAAGCAGAAGGCGTATATCCCGGGGAGGGAACGCCTGCCTTCTTAGAGGTGGACCCTGAAGCCGCGGTTCCAAGCACGAACCTGACAGGTCCAGCCTTGCTGAATACGATCACGTCTCTGGTCCAGAGCACGGCCTTGTTGGCCAACGAGATAAAAGGAATCAAGATTGCAGGATCAGAACAGTCCAGACCTGCTCCGCAGCCTAAGAAGGGGAACGACAAAATCCCTTTTCCAAATGATTTCAGATGCTTCAACTGCGGACGAGCAGGACATTCGAAGCGCGAGTGCAGGTCCCCTGGAGGTGGTGCCTACAGGCCCAGAAATGACTATCCTGGACCGCCGCGCTCTAACTATGGAGCTAATAACAATGGAAACGCCAACCAATTCCGCTCCAGCAACGGACCTCCTCGCTACCCGTCCAATGGGTACAGCGGAGACAGAAATCGGAACGGCGGATATCCGCCTAGATCTGGACCTCAGAACCAGAATCAGCAGTATCCACAGCCGAGGCCTCAATGGAACAGGAATGATGGGCGGAATGCCGTGGAGGCAGTGAACGCCCCGTATGGATCACGATTTGCCGATGTTGGACAGCCTCGAGCTGGGCCGGCTCTGGTACAGACGATAGCTGCTGAGCCCGAGGGGAAGTCCGGGTACTTTCCCCCGGGGGCCACTCAATTGCCCACTCAGATCTTGCAGCTGGAACAGGAGATCAAGGATCTAGGAGGTCAATACTTCGCTACGCCTCCTTACGTCAAGATGGAACAGCCTAAAGGTAAGACAGCTTACACGCTGAACACGGACCCGGAATCAGTGGATCCGGAGACCGAAAGATTGGATCGTGAGCTACATGCTCTGCCAATGTACCAGAAACCGATGTCTGTCACCTATCCGAAGACACATCGGCTGGAGGAGCCTCAGACCATAGAATATGGATATCCCTCTCACGTGAGGAGGAGGTTAGCTGTCGATTCAGGAGCTGCCCGTCCAAACACTGGAGGGAGCTCGGAGAGAGAAAGCTCCTGCTCATCTGAGAAATCGAGCACTGAATCTGTACGGCAGGCCAGCCCAACGGCTGAAGAAGTGACGCCCACGGCTGAAAAAGCGACGGCTCCTACTGACCTGCAGCAGCCAGATGGACCAGGAAAGCTGCTCAGTGGCCCAAGTTGGAGGCCCTCAGTCCGGATACCTGATGGAAGGCCGACACAAACCAGAGGACGTTCACTAGGACGTGGACGCGGAATGAGAAGAAGTCCCTGGAGTCATGATCTAACAGTGCGACTGGTGTCAAGTGTCATATTCTCAGTGATATGCCTGAGAAAAGGATCTGCCGTATAAGGGCTGAACCTCCGCAAATGAGCCATCCCAACTAAATCATGTATCATGTACATATGTGTAATAAGTATGTGTATTATGTAAAAAGTATAATAATAATAATAATAACAATTACAATGACTGTTAGCCTAAATTGTCAGGACTCAGGTGCTTTTAGCAAGCAGCAAACCTGTTGGCTGTTCCCCGCCACTGAGTCAAGTTATATTTTTAACCAAGTAATCCTCATTTATTGTTCAAACTGAAGTGAAAATGAATTAATGCATTATTAAGTGGGCTCAAAAATTTAATTTTATTTATTTATTTATTTATTATTTATTTAATTTTATACTTGTCTGTGGGCTTGAGACAATGTTCGTCGTCGTCCTCATATTGGGTGGCCGATCAGGATCCACTTCTATCCATCCTAGGGGTATAAAAGACCCTTTTCTGGTCATCTAAGGTCAGGCCGATAGTTTTACTTCTGAAACTCGTCGCACTCTCGATACTCTAGCAGCTTGTTCACCATGCTAGACAGAAACCTTAACCCATACCTACTTCCCTGTATTTACTGTATACTCTAAAGAAGTTACTGGTTTTGACGTTGCTAGCATTTGGACTAAAGAATATTAACAGTCCCTAAAGCTTATATCTCTCTGGTAAAATTAACCTTTTAATTTTTCATGTCAGGAAGCAGCCAACACATTTAGTAACATATGTATTTAGCTAACATTTCTAAGACAACATACGATTAAGCTTCCATGGACTTCTTCCTAATAAGCCAAAGCACTTAGACCTGACTTTTTTTGCTGGTGTACACTTCTGACGCTTCCAATTAAGATTCCTTAATTTGCTGGAGAGTCCGGGACAGAGTAGCTTTATAGGCACTGGCGCCGGAAGCCTTCATGACTTTGAAACATTAACTTAAGTCTGGAATGTAGAGGGGGAATTCACTGTTATTTTGTTGGACTCTGTTTTTGGTTGTCGTTTTGGTCAAATTTGCTTGGTAGAAATTGCCAATAATTCGATCGCTTTAAATACTAATAGTTTATAGCTTATACGATCCTATTTGTAAAACCCTGTTCACTGTCTTTTTAAGCAAAAAATTACAGGGCATCTTTAATGCTCGATTCTCCTCATTACCTCAATTTCGCGATCTGACATCTAAGAAATTCGGGCCAGAGATGAGGATCAAACCCATAAGCTTTGACTGACTGGGCCAGCACTCTGCCGATTGAGCCACTCAAGCACAATCGAACCAAACCAAGCTTAAGTTCTTTCCTAAAATGTAATGACATTTTAGAAGACACTTTCGCGCCAAAATTGTGCGACTCTTTCCAAATAGATTTCCGATTTTAGAACTGAGCTGACGCTTTAAAATTCTATGTTACTGTGGAAACTCGTGCAATGTTTGGGCAATGATTATGTTCTTTCTATTGCAATGATCCTTGTACAGAATGATTAATAATTCTGTACAATATTTACAATATTAATTTTTAATGGCTACTATACACTCCTACAAACCACATGAGAATTTTAGTTTCAACTGATCCACTGTTAACTTTATTTCTAATTCAAACAGACTGTAGGTAACTTCAAAACTCACCTGTGTACGTAGGAGAGCTAGGTTTTGGAAGCGGTTGTTTGTATCCAATTAAGTCTTGGCGAGAGCTCCAGCATCTGAACAAAACTCGTGTTGAATCCACTTGAGATCGGTTAAGCTTAAATGAAGCTGAATAATATGAAGGTACTTCGGAGTTATTATGATTTGCTCTCATTGTTGCATGTTTTCAGTTTTTCAGTAGTTGAATGAATTTGTTATTGGGTACACCTATCTGCCAAGTCATGTATTGTTGTTAGTTAGTTATCCAATCAGTTTTTGAAATTCTGTAAGATTCGAAATCCAATCCGATTAATTTGCTAGTGTTCTAGCTATGTTTGTAGAATCTGGCTAAATCCGATTCATTTGAACACCGCATTGATAGCAAAACTTCAAAGACTATCAATAACGTGACAGTAATGATAAAAGTAACAAAGTTATTGTATTCAAAGAGGTTTTCCGTTTTCCGGTATCTAAAGTTATGTAACAGATCTTTGCTTCATTGATATTTCATTAAGTTTTCTTTACACTAGCTTGCGAGAAGTGCTAGTAGCTAGCTACTCGACTGCCATTAATTTATCCTACACTAGAGGTGTTAAACTTGACAACTAGCATGAATCTGGTTGTCGAGGCTAGCACTCGCAAACTTTTATGGAACTTTATGCATCAAGTGATCACACGGACAAAAGGGAGACCCGCATTTTGGAAAAATTTTTATGCTTTGACTCGAAACCTCAAGGATGTTCAGGAATATGAGTTAAAAGGAATCATTGTTTAGGTTTTAGTTAATTTGTTGATAGAATTTTAAAACCTGATTTATTCATGTGCCGTTGACATCTTGTCTCAATTTATGAACATCATGCTATCATTACCGTGTATAATGATGGATAAACTGTTGTCAATTAGTGTAAGCCAGTTGACTTATTGTTTGGTCTCTGTATGTGGGAAGTTTTAGCCGGCGTTGCTAAGTATACTAGCTGGAGTCCATTTCACTGTTTCGGATCAAAACGTAAGTTCTAGCCGATCTGCCGTATTATCTCGTGTCTTGTTTTTTCTGTAATTCTGATTTTTCGAATAATCTGTTTTCGAATCGAACAAATAATAAACAGTGAAGCTCAGGCTGAAAACCATTCAACAGTGCTTGGTTCTGGTTACATCTGTGGTTGTTTCCATGGTTCCACGACATATAGTGCATTGCAATCTAGCGTTTGCCAAAAAACGTTTTACCATTATTGCGCTTTCTTGTGCTCACTCGAGAAGAAGAAGTACTCACTCATAACTAATGCTTATTATTATTTTCACTTGTCTTCGTTCGCTTGAAACTAATTAAGCTTTGGCCCCCAAAAACTGAATCAGTTAGTTACTGCTAGTAAAAATGACCATTAACAAAGTCTTCAACGGGCTGTTCTATTGCAGATCTAGTGTATACCTGGTTTTAAGAGTAACCAATTGAGATGAAAATTGAGAAAGCGGCAACTTGTTTATTACAGACTCTGGTTACTGCTCCCCATTCTAATACTTAATTGGACTATTGTAGACTTTCAAGTTAAAATCATGTCGCTTAACCATCAACCATTTGCAGGCAACAGTATTCCTGAAAAGGCGAAATAGAGAGAGAGAGAGTGTGATGGAAGCTTCTTTGTTCCACTCTTTTGTCCTCCTCCCCATTCTAGACCTCCCCATCAAAAGAGCACCAGTCAGGCGTCTCCTAACTAAACTCTTTGCTAAACGTTAATTATCAGTTCAAACAAGTAGAAGTCTTTCTTCTAGCCAGGGTACCACTTAAATCATGGGTTTGGGAATGTTAGCACGCTCACTGATTGCATTTTAAACAGGTTTTAGGGTCCCTGTTGTTTTCCCCTTTCTGTTTTTTGATCCAGTCTTTAAGGGTACAATTCAAGCAAGGATTAAAGCATAAATAATTAAGTACAAGTGACGACAACTCGATCTGGCAAATATTAATTTCTGAGAACCTGTAACAAAATGCTAGTTGACGCTTGGCCAAGCAGCAGAATTATTTATGGAGTTGTAAAAGTCTCTTTATAGAAGTAAATCCGTTTAAAATATATTCTAGAAACAGGAGTTGTAGCTGCTTGTTAGTTTCATGAAGAGTAAAATTTTTATCTGCCCTCTCGGTAGACCTTAAACATAGGTAGACCAACCCTGAAAATTAAGATTAATGAGATAAATAATACTCTTGCCAATAATAAACAAAAGGTCGAAACGTATGGTCCCGGTTGTAGAGATAGTGAGTAAAGTGAGCAAAATATCGTCTCGACTAATGTTTCATTTTTGTGGGCCTTTTCTCCCTTTTCTGGTTTTGACTTTTCTGGTTCTACCTACTTTCAAATCTTTTTCATTTCAAATATTTCCTTATTTCAGTCCGGTCGAAACACTGTTGCTCCATATAACTTTTACCATTAGTGTGGTTTATTCTTTTTGCTTAATCTATAATCACTGTGTCGTGTTTGAGAAACGTTATAAAATAAATAAAAAGCTTCTTGAATAGATCCAACACGTTTTGGGTATCGTAATCTGTTAGTAAATGGAATTGGTGTATAGCTAAGGTTGCTAACACGACACACTGCCTTTGATATACCTATAAACAATTCAGAATTTTTAACACTAACATTTATTTTTCTTAAAATTATTCCTTCAGACAAACATCAGACTCTGGGCGAATGCCAGTTCTATCTTCTTGAGTGTTCTTGAGCGAAATGTTCTTCCTGAACCGGAATGCTAAATATGTCTCCATTCAGAGTTATAAAGTGTACTTGTAATTATTGGTCTATCAGGCACGGTCAGTATTTCTTTCTATTTCTAAAGTTTTAATAATTTGAGAGTGACTATTAGTTTCGTTTTGTGGCTTGAAACTAATTACTAATGACTTCTGCACTAGCTTTAAATGGTTAAAGCTAACTTCTCTGAAGTTAGAGCACCGACATCAAATTGTGTATATGTTTTCTGAATTCTGAATCTCAAAACTTCACATGAACTGCTTCACCTACATAGATAAAGATACTGTTTTAATGCAGTTTATGTATCTATGTTGGGCTGTTTATATAACTTTGTTAATTTAGGTATTAACTAGATAGTTGGTTTATTGTGCGCGCAGAAATAATTTTAAATTCTTCCAATTTTACCAAGATTTACTGAATGATCTATAATTTCAATTTTCAGCTATAACTTTTTCTAAGCCCATTTTCAGTGGCAATTCCTTTTTTTCAGTAAAGTTTCGAGTCTAGCAAACTTAAACTGGACCAAAAGGGTGACTTTTGTGGAGAGTTCATTATTCTAGTTAAGTCTGACAATGTCTTCATGAAAACTAGTTGAGTTGATGAAAACATTAAAAGTCTCGCTCAGCATGACGCGAATATCAATTAAGCGGAATTTGGGGCGGCATGTGGTTCCAGCAGGCCCACATTCCGAAAAATAAAAGTTGCTCCGATCGCTACAAACTTCGGCTCACTTGAAAGCACTCATCAGGCTGAGCTTAAAATTACTGTCTGCGAAAGTTATCTCTCTTTAAACCCCAAAATTGGGAAGTTTGGACGCTTTTGGAGGGTTTAATCCAGGCTAACAAAATCTGTGAGGTGAATCAAGTCATCAAAATTATGCTACATTTTACGCCTCGTCATTATACACAAGTATGCAAAATTGCAACTTTATTTCTGTACGCTATACGTAAGACAAGCTAATTTAAACTAACTTCAAAGGATCAGACACGGCGGTACTTTTAAAGGTTGTTCAAATTAGCTTATATATCTTACGCATACATAGACTTACCCAGCCTGACGAGTGCTTTCAAGTGAGCCGAAGTTTGTAGCGATGGGAACAACATTTATTTTTCGGGATATGGGCCTGCTGGGACCACGTGTCGCCACAAATCCGCTTAATTGATACATATTTGCGTTCTCCTAAACGAGATTTTTAATTTGAAGAAGTTTTGATCCTTAAGTGTTGTGCCGTGACTACTAAAGACGAAGTGGCAGCTAACAACGTATTATGTTCGGTACTGCTCATGCTTTCCACTCCACTCATCTGTAATCCTTCACTAGTCTTTCATTGCTCACAATCGGTTATTCTACGAATTTCAATTTAGAATGAATCTGGTTAAGCAAAAGTATATATCTATAAAAATAAACCATTTTCAGGATTTTCATCTTCTTTTATTGTGGAGACAAGCTATTTGAAAAACTTTAGTTTTTGATTTAACACTGTGTGGTCGAAGTTTCTAAAATGCTGGAGGGGCTTAAATTGGCATGTGATCTATTTTTAGCATTAATGCGCGGAGGTTAATAATTGAACGAATGAATTCTTGTTGTATGCGCAGCTGTGAGTAACAGTTCACAGCTGGATATCGAGAGATAGGTAGATGTTAGCAGATTAGTTTAGGTATGTGTATGCTTAAAGCCCGCTGCCTTTAAATATAGTTCTTTGTATTACCTACCGTTTTATATCCATGAGTTTATTTTGTTAATTTCTTTAAATCAAAGATCAAGTTAAATCGATCGTCTTTTCACTCAGGCAAAAGGCATTAATTGCATTAATTAATTACTTATTTCATGCTGAAAGTGCTCTTTAAATCTTTGTTGAGGAACTCTATAAAATATGCACAGCAATTGTAAAAAGAAAACAGAAATTGAAAAGCTTAAAATAATATCTAGGAGATGCAAACGAGTTCTCTAGAAGAAATTCAGAATTTAGACATTAAATATATTTATTAATTTGTTATGCGAAACTTTCTAAAAACTTTACCATTTAGTGACCGCGTGACCCACCGATTTTCCAAAAAGAAGCCATAGTTCATTGAAATTTTGAGATTTCATAATTACCAACCTAAACTCAACTTCGTCCGCGTTCTGCAGTATTTAAAACGCAGGTTGACGGTGCTGATTTTGGAACTTTCACTTGTAAACTATGTAGCTAAGAGTATGGGCGGAATATATGGTAAGACTATAAGACTATAAGACTTTATAAAATCATAGATTTTTATCATGCACTGTTGCCTTAATCTTGACGGGTTTATCAAGTGGGTTTGTATAAGCTTTTATTTTACTATATTCGTGTCGATCCTTTTTGGAGATACCTCTGGTACTATTATCCTGTATGGTGGATTTGAAATCCTCGTTGCAATAGGAGTTACTGAGCTGCAATGTATTCAGTTAACTGGATCAGAATAATTTTGAGCAATTTAGATGTCTGTCGGTCGTCCCTCCTTAGCAATTCCAATCCATATTTCAGTCTACTAAGTAAGCCTACATGCAAGCTAATCAAAGTAGTGATATGAGGAAATAATCACCGGGTTGTGTTCCCTGATAACGCGTCCCTGTGAAAATGTTCCGAACTGAAACTTATCATTCTCAGAAATTTATCATAGACTTTGCCTAAACGACCGAAGGGACCAAAAGTGCACTTTCATCATATGTTTACTTAGGATCGGCACTTCATAACGTATAGCCTTTTGGAGACACGCAAACTTTTGTCTATTCCACACAGCGCAAGACACATTTATAACCGACAAGAGCTGAGTAAGACTTAAGAACTTGACAAATTCTTTTCTTGAATTTAAATTTAAATTCCTTCTTTTTGAAAAATTTTATTCAGAATCAGGATATTAACATCACTTGATTTGAGGAAATAAAAATGGGAGGTGACTAAAATCAGGATCGGGATCAGGATCAGGATTGGGTGGCTACAAACAGGATCCGTCTCAGGATCGGTTTGAAACTTCAGGATCGGGGTATGAGCGGATCAAGAGTTCAGAATCGGGTGTCTAAAACAGGATCCTGAAACCGATCCTGAAGTTACAAGCCGATCCTGAAATGGATCCTGATATTATTAGACAGCCGATCCTGAAACCAGGATCCACTCCTAACCCGAACCTGAAGTTTCAAACCGATCCTGATCCTAATCCCTCTTCTTCCGTAATCGCACCCATTTACTGACTTAACGTTTGATAGAGATAGCAAAGCTTTCTTGTCTCCAGGATTCGAGAAACAGGCTTTTTCATTTAGTTCTGAACAAAGCACATTCCTACACGCGACCATATCGACGAAGGATTATTTGTTCTTACTGAGATATTCGGCATATACCTTTAGCTGAAAACTACGACGTCGCAGCGAAATTCGATTTTAGAATTCTTTTGCGTCAGCAATTTTGTACTGGAAGAATGTACTTAGAGGGATAATTTTTAAGTCGTTCAGGGAGGGCAGAGTCTGTCACAAGTAAACATAAATTGTCAGAATATTGGGCCACTGGGCCAGAGGAATATAATTTTATCCATAGGACTCTATAAAAGCCAATTCCCCAAGTTTACATGTTTTATGGATATCGGCCGGGTTCTGAGATCTCCCTAAGAACATTTATTTTTCTACTCAAAATTTAACGGCCCAAAACGTCCTTAATCTTTTTAATAGCTGGGATAGCAACTGCAATATGGATTTATATGTACATACCTAACCGGTACATGAAATCATGTTAACTTTAGTTCGTTCCTTGTTGATACGGTAATTTAGGAACTTTTATGAGGACATTTTAAGTAACAAGAAGTCATTTAACTGATCAGCATGTTTGCAGCACAAACCATTGTGCACCTAATTCGATCTAGTCTAAAGAGTCTATTACTTTCTCTGTGGTTGTACGATGTTTGAGTATGCAAGATATCCTTGCAAAGCTGACGAACAGAATGAACGCCTCCAATTTTAGTCTACAATAGCATAAGAAAAGAGTACTTTTAATTAAATAACAAGCTGTCTACTTTCTTCCTTCATTCTTTATGACCCGCCCGGTCACGGTCCCAAGCACATACCTATGTCGGGATATTAAGTGTCCATGGTTGCTTAAAATCAGTGGTTAATGTGCTTATTTCAAAATTGGTGTACCAATACAGGATTTAGTTATTCAAATAACTGATTCTGAAAGAAGCAGATTTCGGAAAGAGTTATTCTTTTGTCATGTCAGCAATTTCCTGTCAATCATTTCAATACATTTAACTCAAAGCTATTACCTTGAGTTTGGAGTTTTATACAAGTGCTTTAGCTTAAGTTCTTTAAAGCTGCGTTTCATTATACTTTATTATTATAGAGGAATCTGTGTAAGAGTTTTGTGAACCAAGTATGCAAGTATATTGTTACAAACATTAGATTGCACAAATGAAGCCTTACTGTAGTCAGTATGACAGCAACTCAAAAACAAGAAGACCCCTAAAAGGGGACGGTTCTGCGATGGAGCATGAAGAATACAAAATACCGTTGTATTATAAGGATTAAAGACCTTGACGCAGAAGCCTGTACAAAACTTCGTTGCATTATTTGAAAATTGCCAGAAAGTAATGTTCATGATTCCATCCTTGATCAATGAGTTTTCAAAACCCCTTTCAGGTCTGTTTTCTATTTTTGATGTCAATACAAATTTTGGGTTCTGACTTCCGGCACGGCAGTCTCAACAGAAATTTAAGTAAGGCAGATGTATCTGTTTCATAGCTATGCATGCATGGCACTACTTCCAAGGGCTAAACATATGCTCAGTGTAATTATGTACCAAAAACTGCATTTTTGGAAGGAGTTGAAATTTGCTACTTTAGTATTGTGTTTCTTCGTCGAAACTGTTTCTCTCATGGGTTGGGTCAATTTGATGCTGTTTTGGTGTAAGTTTACCCTACATTAAATACGTACAATTTAGTATAATTTATCGAAACGTTTTTATTCCTGCTGGAGCAGGAATGTATAAAAAGGAAATTAGTATGTTTAGTGCATGATGAGTCAGTTCACCATTCAGAAGCCCTATCTTCAACATAGGGCTAGCTTAGGTCAGATTTTTTGCATTCGGATTATGCAAATTAGGTTTTGGAGCCTATTTAAGCTGCAGAACTGTGAGCCTTCGCGCAGTCTTCGGCTGTCAGCAATCTAAACGATTGCAGATTTTTGAGCACTAGTGTAGCTTGGGAGCTACACATGGTGCATTAGGGTGCAATGAAATAGGGTGCTAGCTTGCGCTGGACATCACAAATTCAGGCCAATTATGGCATGGCAAGCATAGGCCTGCACTCTCTGATGACCACAGAGTTCATTGAGAATTGGAGAAAAATTAAACAGCGGAATAAAAGTAGTAGAAATTTTGTGCACAAAATTTTTGTTTCCTTTTTATTTGGAAGAAGGAATGTTAAGTTTGTCAGCTGTACTGCTGAACCCGATGATGTTAACTGATTGTATTGTGCTAAGCTGAGGAAAGTCTGGTCTGATAAGACAGAAAAACAGTTAGTGAGATATTTCAAATGATAACAGTAGTTCAATACTAAAAGAATTAAGCTGAGATTAGTTAAGTCAAGTGAAATTGTAAACCGAACCTGCAGCTTCTTACGCTTAAAGAGCCTTCCGACAAAGGCAATTTTGCAATTGAATAAAAACAGGTCTACAAAGGAATACTGCCCCCTTTGGGGCCTACTTGTTACTATTTCATAAAAACCAATTCGCTATAATTTCATGATTATTAAAGTGAAAAAAGCAATTAGTTAGGCGGTCGGATTGCGCTGAACTGTTTTCCGCTTTTTGAGACCTAATTTGCATAATTGTTGGCAGTTGTTAAAACTTGTTCCCAAATTCGCAATTTGAAAGGGGGGGGCAATGAAAGTCTCAGAATTTCAAAGAAATATGTGCGTAAGGGGGAGGGTGGTAATAAAATTAAGACACACTTGATGCACACATGGTTAAACAAGTCAACTTCGGCAGCATTCTTCTCTACTAAAAATGAAAAAATGCAATTTTCACTCCCCTCTAAAAACAACAACAGCTACAACCTGTTCGCCCCCTCCGGTTAAAAAAAGTAGACCAGCTCTATACTAAGCCTATGCTGAAGATAGGCAAAAACTGAACAGAGAATCTCTCCATATTGCAATTCATACTATTTTCCGTGTAAGTTGTTCTGCCTCCAGGCAGAACAATAAGCTTTCGCGTAATCCAGGTTATTCGACTGTCATTTCAAGCCAATAGTAGCATGTTCTAAAGCATCTATCTGTTTAAGAATGCTGTTTACCCACCTACTTAACTTTAGAACTGAATTGGTTATTTTTGTCACGATTTTTCATCAGCAAAAGTTTGCTTATGCAAATCTAGTTTTCAAAAGTCAATCCAATTCTTTGAGTCAAAAATCCTTTCGGACGGGATTAGTTCGAGAAATTGGAGAAGCCACACTTTTCTACGGCTTTTTTTACCCTTTCCCTGCGAAATGATTACTTCGCGAACTCCCCAAGTCAATGTATACACATACATACAACAACTAATTTCTGTATTGTTATTATACACTACGTAGCGTATAACTTCGCTTGAACTGCAAATTTTAAGTAATGTATATATCCTTTAGCTGAAAAGTTCCCAAAGAAACCTTACCTTGAGCTCAATTCTTTAGAATATGATGATTTTTAGTATACAGTTAAGCTATTCTGAAGCCTGCTTCTACCATGTGTCAAACATTTATGACAAACTTTGCTAACTACCCTTTGCTACATTTCTTATCTCCATCTCTCCTATTTCAAGCCTTTCTCTGATCGCTAATCGTTACTCATCGAAGCATTGATGATCGATGGCGACAATTTCGCGTAAACGACGCGGACTACGCATGGAGGACCGCCTGGAGCGTCTAGAGACGAGCGTTCTGGATTTACGACTAAAAATTGACTGCATCTTTAATCAGTTTCAAAAACAGCTAGCCATCGCGGAGAGTGTCCGATCCAGCCCGACGGATGATCTCAATTCCTATCTGGAACCGACTTCGGAAGATCTGGTAACAATGCCTTCCTGTTCCAGTGCTCTGGAAAATAGTAAAGGCCCGTTGACGGCTTCTTCTAAGGCGTCTCAGAAACTGGTGAACGGCAATATACCAGGATCCGACGGGTCCAAGGATATTGGTAAGCGGGTGGACTGATTTAAAGAAGGGTTTAATCAAACTTTAAGTACTGTGATCTAATTTCGAGGAAGCTTGTGTGTAACATGCATAGCAGCGTGACGCCCAGTTTGGGTGAATTTTGATTATTTTTTGAAGGATTTACGTGAATGGAATGGAAGCCTTTTGAATAATTCCATTCCTTTCTAGATGATATTCAAGGGGATGGTTAACTTTTTTCTGAGGGCTTTCTTTCTTTCTCAAGTCCAAACCTATATGTATTTGAATTGGGTGCGCTATACTGTGCACTCCATAAACGATATGTATAAATTATTTGGGTGATGGAGGTGATGTAAGTGACGAAGTTTTAATGTGACATTTTAACGTAGCACGTATTACAAGGAGAATATGCTATTTTGATAAATACATCTTCCAATTAGGATTATTTTCCGAAGAATTACTCCCTAGTCTCTTCCTCCCTTTGTTCCTTCCGTCGTCCTAAGCTTCCTAAAACTTACGTGATTATTTAATTAATTAATGAATGAACAATGATTTTATTGAAGTGAATACATACATAAATCTGCTAAACTGAAAGAAGTAGTCTTTTAAGATAGTACTTATACATCTGACATATCAGTTTGGAAATAATTTGCAGCTGTCGTTACGTTGAGACATTTGGCGAAAACGGTTTCGAAAGCTTATGCTAGTCTGTATGAGCTAAGAACCATAGTTTGATTAGTGTTCTGGTAAACTTTTAACTGTACTGTAGTTGCTAATTTATTAAGATCAGGATTAGTCTTGTTAGGCCATGCTCACGTATGTTTTTGTCACGGATTTTGCCATAATTCATAGCTTATTTGTCAGCTAGCCAGTTGTAGCTATGTTCATGTTAACATTAGTATATCGTGCAATTGAAAATCCATACATACCAAAAATATTGTTTTCGCACGCACTGCTTAGTGCTGTGTAATAAGGTGTGCTGAACAATTTAGGCATACTGAGGCACTGGGTGTGGTAAAATCACTGGTACTGCACTGGTTGGATAGTAAAATTTGGTTTACTGGTATTTAATATCTAACTAATGTATATAATAGCTATAATACTAATATATAATAATGTATAATGGAATTCATGAATTAACTATAATTCCACACCTAGTATGCCAGTTAGCTTCCACACATTAGGGCACTACTCAAAATAGATTAATAATATTAGTGTTTAGGCATGATGATCTTCTTGGTTATATTTAACTGTTTGCATCAAATTTGACTCCAGTTATGATAGGAAAAAACATGAGTTGCTCCTGTTTCCCTATAATTGTGGTAATCCAATTTTTCCCCGCTTACCACAAATTTAGAACAGCGGGGGCATGTAGGTAGATAGTCATTTTATCCAAAGCGTTAACACAATGTCAAAATGCATCCCCTGGTGTGTTAATGCCAAGATCCAACCAAGGGAGGTAGGCATTTGGATAATTACGAAAGTTATGCAACACTACAGGATAAAGCTAAGGTTTGTAGGATTAGACTTAGCCGTTCGTTAGTCTCTCAAATTAGATAAATTTATTGTAGTCTAGCAGTGTTTATCCGTGTAGGTAGTCCTTGTTTTGAAGTTGTGTCAGTACCTTGTCGACATGAGGTCATAGCGCATCGATTGTTTATATGAAATTCTATTTCGGTTCTGTTTTGAATTTCCACTAACTGCTTTTCGCAGAACATTTTCCACGCCCTCCACTGCTTTTACTTTCTGTGTTTTATAGAATATTGCTTCAAACCATTAAGTTTGCATTGGTTATCGGACAACTGCCCCACTGACAATTGCCTCACGGCCATTTGCCCCACTGGACAACTGCCCCACTGGATAAATTGCCCCACGGGACAACTGCCCCACTGGACAACTGCTCCACAGAATTTTATTTTCAGATTGTGGTGTACATTTTCACGTATTCTTGTCAATTTTCACTAAGTTGCAGCTTCTCTTAATAAATTTATACCATAGGGGGGGCTACGAATTTCACTAAAAGTTAGATGTTGGAAAAGCTAGCTAGTCTTTTGCCACATAATAGTAACCGGTTTAAATTAAAATTTCGTTAAATTTAGCAATTGGTTGTTTAAATTTTTTCAAAGAAAAGAAAGAAACGAAAGCCTATGCCATCAAAAAAGGGGAAAGTTTAGTTTAGTTTGCTCCCTAAATAAAGGCTTTAAGAAATCGCATTTCTGTTGAAAATAGAAAGGTTTCAATAATTCGCATTATTTGATTTGAATTGAGACAGTTTCTTAGGTTGACTTATCCGGTGCATTAAAGCTAAATTAAATTAAGTAAAATTTAAGTAAAAGTAGGAATAAAATGAAATGAAGGTATTAGTTAATAGAGTAGCTGCAACTTAATGAAAATTGAAAAATATACGTGAAAATGAAAAAACAAGAATTTGAAAATAAAATTCTGTGGGGCAGTTGTCCAGTGGAGAAGTTGTCCAGTGTTGTCCAGTAGGGCAGTTGTCTAATGGGGCAAATGACCGTGGGACAGTTGTCAGTGGGGCAGTTGTCGTGGACCGTTTGCATTGAAGTACAGCACAGCACCTTGTTGGAATAGACTTGAACTTTGAGACCCTGATGAGAAAGTTGAAGGTTGGTGACCGTCACTTCGCTGTTGGCACAACCTGCCAGCTGGAGCGTGTCTGGTGGGTTCTGTGTCCTCGGCTGCATGTCCCTTCAGAAACGTCGCTACAGTTTGGGCATTTCAAACGTAAATCTTTGTCGAAATGCTCTAAGAGATCTAAACCGAACGTTGTCGGTCCAATTCTATCTGAGGTCTGAGAATTTTGTGCTTGAAATGCTGTAGTAGAATTCCTCTAATGCATAATGCTGTAGTCCTTCTGTCAATTCTGTGGTTACAACTAATCAATTAGTCACTAATCTACTAATACATAACTTTTATTCAATTGGCCCAGAATGGCTTGGGCGGGCGAGTTACAACTGACTCTAATTGATTCTGATATCGTCAGTAAGTGGAAAAATTAATTGACCGTTTGCTGAATCATGCTTAGTGGTCTGATAGACAGCAAACCTTCCCCCAAATAAATTTTACAAGGGGAAGCCACCACAAAGTTCCATAATTTCTCTTTCCCGGTTTTTTGACCCATTCTCTCTCCGTCCCAACTCCAGTAGACCTCACAGAGCCTATACCAGACCACATAAGTGAGCATATGAGGGGAAAAAGAGAAATTTAATGCAAAGTCAAGCCTTGCTTTAGAGTGATAAGCTTGAGGGAAGCCTAGGGTTATTGAAGACTCTTTGGCGCCTAAAAGTGGGTTATACTGAGTGGGCCAGTAGATAACCATAATCAAATTAGAGATTGCTGGCTTGTTGTTGAAGTTATTTTTTCCGTTCCCAGCTATGTACACAAGTTTAGGAGAGTCTGTGTTAGTCCACTGGTCAGACTAAAAATTGAGGGGGAAAATTAGGAAAGATGTTAGAGGGATGGCTTCTTTCAATTGGCAAATTTCAAGAAATCTATCTCAAATTAGGTTAGGAGAAAAGTCTGCCAACCTTGCAATCCAACTTTTCCGCATACAAATGTCAATTTAGTTTTTGATAAATTGAAACTCAGTCTCATCAAACTTTTTCGTGGCTCAACTCAAATTGTGATTTAGTTGGTAGAGAGGGACAGTTTTTCTTTAAATTGTGGACATTAGTTGCATATATTTGTTATAAGTCGGTTGCCCTTGCGACTTTGACCCTAATCATTAAGGACTTGGCAATTTTCCAATTTTGAATTCTTCTGTAATTCTTCTGCAAAAACCTCACAAAAATGTTGAAGTCAGCTGACGGATAATTTTTTGATTAGCGGTTGTACTGGAGTCCAGCAAGTTATCATTAAATATTGTACTTATCATTTCTATGTCTGACTTTAATGAATTTTCCTGTTTTGCCTGACTCTCAGAAATTAACTGCTTCTGCTCGTCCGTTGCTAGATTCTGAGCCTGCGAACTGCTGTGCTCTATCTATGTATTAATTAACAATAAGATAGAGCTTGAAACAGAAATGAACATTTAATGTGATTTAGGTTATTCTTAATCTGTGCTTTGCTAGCATTTGCTACCTACGAATCGTTACTATGACAGTCAATGCTGACGTCTAAGTAAACGTTAAATTAAAGTTCCGTTTCTAGCGTTTCCTTAAAGTTAATAAATTTTCCAAATGATGTGGGTACAGTTCCTCTGTAATGCGAACTTCATCTTTGGTTACTAAACAAAATATTGAGCTGAAATGCGAAAAGACTGACTTAGCTGGTGAGCATAAAATGGCAAAGTTCTGTCTAATTTCACGTTAAGACGTCATTAAAAATTCATCTGAAAACATAACGGTTTATAAGAATTATATATCTATGGAAGGCTGGGAATATGGTCGTTTCAGTCTACATTGTGCTTAACTAGCATTAGTAGATACTTAAGAATTTTTATCATTTGGTCTATGAAATGCTATCAAAATTTTCAGCCATCTATCCATACTTAATAATGGAACCTGTTAAATTGACTTCACCTAATCGTCTCCTGGCTAGCTTCAATTTTTGATGCTTCTGTCACGACGCATTTGCTGTACCAAACTTTGTCAGGAAGGAGAGTCTGCTTTCCATATCAACGTTTGTACGGGTAGGTATGAATATGATTCAGATATGAATACTGTAGGCTGATCGTAGTTCTATCAATTTTGTTGTTCTTATCAATGAAATGAAGCTAGGGACAGGAATGCTTATTTATCGAGAGTTGTCACTTGTCAGTTTTTGATCAATGCGCGACAGAGTGCTTTACAGACAGGCATAATTGGAATTTTAGTTTATGAGCTTTCACGGAACAAAGACCAAAATAAAGTTTCATGTAACACAATACGAAGCAGTGGTAGCTGGCAGTAGCTAGCTGGTAGAATTCTAATTATTTGTCATAATTGGTTACATTAACTGTTTAACTTACATAACAAGAATAATATTGTTAGAATGTTGTGCAACCAGAAGACAGCTTTTGGAAGAGATCATAATCATACTTGATTACTCCTCCTCGCTTGATGGGAGGGTTAGGCCAGCTGAATGGTAATCCCCTATAAGAAAGTTTTAATTAACCAACCAGATAACCGTTTGATAATAAGTTAAGAAATTTTGTCATTTAGTGAATTAATTTAATTTAATTTAATCAATTTAATGAATTAATAAAAAGTATAAACTGTAGCTGCTGGCGTTGTTTCAAGGCAGTGATATTTTGTTTAATCCAAGCTGCGCTTCTGGTTATCAGAACATCCACAAAACGACGTAAATGTGCTTAACTGCCAGACTTTGCCATGACACCTTATGAAACATTGTACGAAGTTGAAGGGTATTCTAACTTTTAATTCATTTGCAAAATCAATTTTACAATAAACATATTTGTGTTGTATTTGTATGGATAAACGAGCACGTGGTGGTGTGCTTTGAAAGAAATAATCTGCTAGAGCTTGTCCTATTAATATTATTTAGCACTGTTACTAATTAATTGTAGGCTATTAACTAAAATTAATAACTGAATAATTATGAATTATTTTATTATAATAATTCACTATATGATAATTCAGTAATTCCTACACTTATTTTCTCTGTTAACCCAATAAGTCTTCGTACATCTTAAAATCCTGTAATGGGACATGTTTGATTTGACGTAATAAAATGAGACTAATGCAGCAGTCTTTGATAATTCGAGGAATCTTTTGATAATAGAATAATTTCAATGCGAAATTATTATTACTAATTAATGTGATATGGCTGTCACTAATACGTAAACTTAGAGTTAATTAGAGATAACCTGCTGATTGCTGTAACGAGCTCTGAGCAGTACCATGCTATTAGATTTTTGTTATCCATCAGTTACCGTTGAACTGCAAATGTCAGAAATAGGTTTCACTTTTAGTTTGCTTTTGAATAAATGTCATTCCTACCTAACATAATACTGGCATGAAGTCGGTTCAGTTCTGTGCGGTTTGTTTATTACATATGATCAATTAAGCCAAGCTATATTCAGTGCGCACGATGTTCATTTACGGATACCTTAGGCCTTAGATCCAGACTGATTAAGCACTACTTAGACTTTAAGTTATATTAAGTTCTAATTTATTCTTTATTACAACTAATAGCTCTGAAATGCATTTGAGTATGGAAATCATTGCATGAGGAAAAGGTGCAAAACCAATAGCTATGAAATTCGATCACTCTCACAAAGGGCATAAAAAGTCTGAATAGGGACATGGGAGGTCTTACAATAGATTATGTAAGACTAATTGTTGTAATGATCAGGCATTAAATTGTTCAAATGGTCAAAATAATATTTAAAAATTTAGTTTACTTATTCCATCGAAGAGATTCTGAAAAATGAGCACAGTTTTACACAAGCTCATCTCCAATCACACTTTCTTTTGAAGGTTTAGGCCACTAATGTGCTCTTGGAAAAGTACTTGAAGAAATACTGAAAGAACGATTGTGGAACGGTTATCTAGATAAGCTTTAAGTTTTTAATTGTGCATCTTTTTTGGGTAAAATTTTTTGCTGATACCACGTCGCAAAACTATTTGGTTGTAGATCACTGTGGTCTAAATTGTGGAGCTAAAAAGGTGGGGGAGGGACCTTTTAAGCTCATTTCCGACGTAAAAATTTGCGGCACTCTTGGACATTCATTCCTTTATGATCTCTGCCAACATCCAAGGCCACATAGGTTTTTCTTGGCTCATTATCTCCGGCTTGTGGGCTGATTTTAAGTCAATTAATGCTTAGTTTTGGCCCCCACACAAAACACATGCTCATGTCATAGTGTCTAGAACAAGATTAAAACTATTTGTTGCTGAACCATCACTGATTATTGAGAAAATCTTCAGAAATTGACCAATTTTTTCTGCGAAAAATGTTTGATCCACTGGGCAAAAGTCATGGACATTTGCGTCGCGCTTCGGGCGTTCTTGGAGGTGCAAAGCACAGTCAGCCGATACGTAGCCGAACCAGAGGACCCAGTCTACCTTCCCTGCCCGTTATTCACTATAACGATGGACTTTTATTGCTGCTGGCAGGTGAGGAATTTCTCAGAACAAACTTCTCTGTCTTAGCCTGTGCTTTATGCTTGTGTGTCTGTTTGAGTCGCTTATCAAATGTTATTATCCCCAGAAGAAATCTACATATCTACATAATCGTATTTTCCTAATAGTTACATAGATGTAGGATTCTATACCTGTTGCTTTTCACCAGGTCATTTTTTATTTCTATCTTGGTGTTCAGTACGTAATTTAGGTTCTCGTTAGATATCTTGCTTTGCTGTCTCGGGACGAAGCGAGGACCACGGACAGAAAACATGAATCCCAAGCAGTATTGACTACTGATGAGCATTTCGGCCGGGACGTACCGGACCGACATCCATTGGTTAGCGGACCCTGACAGGTCGGGCCGAGAAACGTATTAGCTATGGGCCACAGAAGGCCAAAACGGGACGGACCAATTCTCATAAAATGTTGTGAAAGCACTAAAATTTGGCGAAGCATTCACTCATTCTAGTTATTTTACAGGAAAATTTGGCATTACGCAGTATAACTTAGAGTTTCCATGTTGCAATTGAAATAATATTGTAGAAAATTACTTTGCGCGGACCGGGCCGAAAAAACTTCCAGCGGGCCGAGCTGAGCCGAGCAAAATTTTGGAGCGGGTCGAGCCGGGCCTGGCCGGAAAGTGTTTACCTCTAGTATTGGCGTACGGTTATTTTAGTCACACACGGTGGCCTACACGGTTTCACGTAGACACTTACATTTGTATCCTGTGACATCACTCTACCTCGACGCTTGTTACCTTATATAAGAGCTTATATATTATATATTATTAGGGCTATTATATATTATATATTAGGGCTATTATATTATATTAGGGCGGTACTAGTAAGCTTTGGCAAATAGAAAAGAGTTCAGCAAAATCTGATGTCAAAACTGCCATTTTTAAAATTTTCTACGATCGGTTTAAATTGATTCCAATTAAAATTTTTTGTGCAATATAGTATATAGCTGTGGCAACATTGAGGCTATTTGTCCTAATCATTCGCTAAACTGGAGCTGCCGAAATGTTCGCGTTTGCAAAATGTCCAGCTGTTGTTACCACAAATCAATTTTTGCAATTTTTTTTGCAATATATAATTTCTTAAACAATTCAAAATTAGAACATTAAACAATGAGGTAAGGCTTTGTTCAATGTAGGATGAACCTGGAGCAAGTTCTGATCCATTAAACTGATTTCTCTCATTAATGCAAGTCTTCAAAGAAACTAAGGATGCTCAAGTCGTTGTCTAAGTTGTGAACTTTTCTACAGTCCTTTTGTAAACTTCTATCCTTGCTATCTATTGCTATCTGCATAACTTTCCAACTGGGTTTGCCTGACTACAGAAATATAATGGTTTAGGGGAGTGAGATATAAAGTTCTTTCAAGCACTGGCACATTTGCCCTTTGAAGATGACTTTTTCAGGTCTAGGAAAATCACATCTCAAGAGACATTGCGAAGGTGCAGAACTCAAAATTCTTAATTGGTTGATTTCGGTATTAGATCATAGTAGTTAATGATAATGTAAACTTGGTCAGAAAGTTCTAAGTATATATGTTAGGAAAGGTAGACATCAGCATCTCAACTTGACAGTAATCTCTCTGAAGACAAGCAGAATTTTTAATTTTATCTTTTAGATTTTTATCAAAATCAAATATTCATATTCTTATTCTTCTTCAAACCATTAAAACTAGAGGCAAAACAATATCGACGCCTCTTCGACATGTGAGCTTAATCAAATATGCTAGTTTTTGTTTTTCTAGAATGACTGAATATAAGGAAGGGTGGGTTTCATATATACTGTATGACGTAGGTTTAGATACAAATGAATTACGATTACCTACATGCATGCTACATTTCTTGATCGTTTCACAGAGAGCTGAAACACGGGAAAATACAAGCCTAGATTAGCTTATTTTGTTGAAGTCTTAGTTAGGATAATCTTAAACTACTCTATTCCTTTGGCGTAAGACTGGACGTTCTGAGCTTGAGGTTGAGGTTGACGACCAGAAATGAGGTCTGAAAGGCCATATACGGAAGCTGATTTTTATATTGCCGCAAAATCCTGGCCTACTTGAAAGAGCTAATGGTGCAGAACCAAATTGTTTGCTTGCGTATAACAATTTAGGATTAAGTAGAAAAGCATTGGAAGTGTATGTTACGCCATGTATGTAGCTAGTTCGGCTTGCATAATCATAGTTCGGTTCTGAAGTAAGCCATAAATATGTGTTTGCTCAGCCTTCCACCGGATTTAAGTTTTAAGTTTTGCTTAACTTCATAAGTTTCCTGTATACGTATGAGTTTCTGATTGGCAGAGGTTATAATCATTCTGTTTCTGTCTAACTCCTAAATGAGCATAGAGGAGTCTGCTTTAGCGCCATTTGAATGGCTTTGACAGGGCTAAACAGGGTTCGAAAAGACAGAATTAAAATTGGGGAAAAGGAAATTACTTAGATAGGAAAAATGCAGACCCCCATAAAAGGGGCTGGAGAGGTCCACAGGACTTACAGCCAATTCTGTGCCTTAGAGGCAGAGTATACCACCTTTAGGTCCTTCTTTTGGCAGAATGAGGTGTTCCTTCTTCCTTTGACAGGGAAAGAAATATACGTTTTGAAAAAGGAATTTAATTCCAGCCCCGACCGCCCGGCCTATGCCGACGTGCCTTGGTTCATCCAGAACAGTTTATTCCTATTTTGACGGCGCTCAATTTCACATGTACCTATATAGAGGACACTGGTGTATGAGTAATGATTATGGCTCTCTGATTCTTAGCACACGCCCGGGTAAGTTTGGTTGATGTTAATTGTTAGTGACCTCCGAGTTTAGTTGGGAGTTGTGCACTTTTAGCTCTCCACCCTATCATTGACCCGACTAAACCTCCATATCAGCTCTAGGATTATGTTTCTGGATCTAAGTGACCCATCACTGGGGCTGTCGACTTCATGCTGACTGTGTTTATCTAACAAATCAAAGACTTATACTCATCTAGGCTTGATGTTCAACTTTAGTTAAAGCAGTTTACGTATATCTGTTTGTGTGTGTTTGCTCTGGTGAAGCTGTCCGTCCATACATATATGTTTTGCTTGGAAGATCTTCCACCTCTAAGCTGGCAATATTATCGTTTAGTAGAAAAAGTTGTTTGAAGAATAGATCCGAACACAGGCAGGAGTCGAATTTATTGCCATATCGGAAACGACAAAAAACTGGTGTTGTTTGAGGAACTTTGGCTTCTGAAGATTGGCGAAAATCCAAGTGCAGACAGAGTAGGGTTAGATTTTTACAGCCACCTCGCACCATTCTCTTTGCAATTTTAGAATTTTGCCGAGTGTCGGGGATGCTGACACTGAATAACTGCAACTGCAATTCGAGGTGTTTTACAAACATTATATTTAATTTTTTAATTTCTAATAATTTTAATTTTTTTTACAAACATTAGTTTCTCCGTAATGGAAAAAGATTAGTTTTTAAAACGTTAAAGATTGGCTGGCGATCCGTTCATTACGGAAATGGACAAAATTGTACCTTTTGGAAATTCCTGCATTTACCTTTTGGAAATCCCTACCTATTTGCCAAAGGTTCGGATACATATGAATGACGATAGGGTAGAACGCTAGGATGCCGTTAAGTCATTCGTACAAACATCCCTATACTTTGATCGCCATTTATATTTAGTCGAAAATAGATAGTTTACTGAACACAAAAGGATATTACCGCATAACTATTTGCCTTATTAAAATGATATAAAATGATATTTTTTTAGTGAATAATTTATATGGTCCGAGACAGAAGCTATACAGTCAATTTGAAATTGGTAGATAAACTCTTCTAAGTATCCATTAGAATCCAGGCTGAACCGTCTCCAGGGAGTTCAAACTTCAGATTCATTCCAATTTTATTTTCTTATGATTTAGTCTCTACAAAGATGTCAAAATTTGCCCACCATTACTTCTGGTCAGAGTTTGTTTTTGGGGAAAAATTAATTCCTACAGACAATAAAGGCTGAAATTGAGAAGGCAATTTTTGGGAACTGTCAAATTCTGTGCAAATTCCACAAGAATAATGGATTGTTTAATGAGGCTGTATTAAAAATCCCGGAAAGACAAAGTGAAATCTATGATACTCTCCCTGGAGACTACTTAGCTGGCAGACTGGCGTAATTTGGACACAAAATTAGATTTTTATAGGAAGAAGGACTAGGCTGACGTAAGCATAGTCTTAACTTAAACAGTGACTTTTACAAGCTTGATTATGAACTCTCGGGCCCCACCTCAGTATCGATACTTGATTCTTTCGGAATCCAGCAGCTTTCGTCCAATTCAACCGGCCTCTGGTAAGACTTTAGCATTCTATTTCAATCTGCTAAGTAGTTGAACTGTCACTAAACATTTATTACATTTTCTCCATGTTGTTTGAAATTAACTTAGCAAACAGATCCAACTTACATAACTGCAGTCCTTAGTATTCCTGTTAACATTGATTGGGCAACTTGTTATCCTTCGATCCTTTTATAAAATCATATGCATGTATCTGATTAGTTCAAGCTTTCTTAGGACCGATCAGAAGCCATGCAACGCCTAGAGGATCTATTTTCCCTGCCGCGGCCGGTTGCCAATGTTCAAATTGAACTATAATTGACAAAATCTCAACACATAAATGTAAAAATGGACCGCATTGAACGAATATGTATGTGTCATCATTTCATTGGCTAGGACAAGACAAGCATTACTTCAATGCTGCAATCTGTGTTTTTGTAACCTAGTATGTATATATAGTATGTATTATGTATACACTCAATTTTAAGCAATTATGAGAGCGAAATTAAGCAGGAAATAGTATGCCGTGCCGTGTCTTGTGTAGGAAACTTTGGCATTGAATCAAAGTCTACATGAGTGCTTCTCTCAGCGACAGTTCCATTGACTAAATTAGTGGAAAGAAAATTGTCTTCAAGATAAGGGAGTGTCGCTGATCGGCCGAAAGATTTAAGACAAGAAAATTTTTTCAATTTGATTTAGGAGTAGAAATTTGGTAAATTACCCTTCCTAGGCGCTCTAATGTCTTATTGGGTCGTACCCAATTTACAGAGTCAATAGATGAGAGGTTTTCCCCCGTTCTCTCTCAGTCTTGCTTGACTGATTTTATTCAAAGCCTTATGCGGCATCATTTTTAGGCAGGGTAACATTTCCCCAATTGTACACTGATTTTTTCATTTTTTACATATTACGGGTTAAGTACGTATTAATTTGCACCTGTAATTACTTTAGTTTTAATTGGGTCTCCGCTATTCGGATTTTGGTCGTTTTAGTAATATAGACTCTTTTGAATAGTTCTTCGAAGATGTTGATGCTTAACTGTTAAGATTCTTCCATTGACAACTGTAGTAAAATAAATATAACATTGTGAGAGTGATTATTGATCACAATTATTATCTAGCCTAAGGTTACGTCCGAGAGTGTCTGACTCTAAAAACTACTTTGTTTACAGCGTTCAACGATTATTGGACTCATTGTTCTGTGTGGAGAGGGTCTCGAAATATTTTTCCAAGTATGATTCAACAAAATCATACCAGACTGTTTTTCCGACGGGGTACTCTGCTTGAATAAGTGTCAATGAAATGTTTTTTCAAAAAGGCCAATTGGTTGAAACCAAATCCTTAAGTCAAAGCAAAAACCGGCTACCCAATATGACTAAATTCTTTAGTTAGCTATTTGGTAGAGTCTTTGTTGGACTGGCAGCAGCACAATATTAATAGAGCTTAATTTAGATTAATTATTAGTTAGATTCGTAGTTTTTGGTTTGTCCTAATGTCTGTGGGAACGTTGGACTCCAGCGAGAATACTGTAGACGACCTTGGTTTTGTGGATGACAGTCTGGACGGGGATACCATCTGCACCTGTCACCTAAGCAGCGGGTCTAGTCCTACGGACTCTGATGTGATTGGAAAGGAAGAAACAAGGAAAGGTATATATTGCAGCGGTATATACTCCGATGGGTTAGCTAATATGTAGCTACAGCTTCAATATATGATTTGATCAAATATATGTTTTAATATATATTTAATTAATATCTGGTTCACATGTGATTTACAGCTGATTAGTTGACTATATAGCAATGTACTGGTCAGATCACTCTGTTTGAGAAGTCCTATCTGCATCAAATAATCATAATCTCAAATGAAATAAATGAACAGATAAACAATAAATTATATCAAAGTGGATTAAACGTCAAATTGCAACATACGCCATAAAACATTACATAAAGTACGTAATACTTACAAGTTACAATGTGAAACTTACAGTATGTAGCATAGTACAGTGATATAACACTTTAAAAATGAACTATTACCTTTACCTCAAATATAACAGTTACTTCTACTTAGCTGTGCCGAATAATCAAAGGATTATAGATTATATATCAATGTCAGATCATTCTGTTTGAGAAGTCCTATCTGCATCAAATATTCCCCAATTGTACACTGATTTTTTCATTTTTTACATATTCGGGTTAAGTACGTATTAATTTGCACCTGTAATTACTTTAGTTTTAATTGGGTCTCCGTTATTCGGATTTTGGTCGTTTTAGTAATGTAGACTCTTGGTAGACTCTTGGTTCTTCGAAGATGTTAATGCTTAACTGTTAAGATTCTTCCATTGACAACTGTAGTAAAATAAATATAACATTGTGAGAGTGATTATTGATCACAATTATTATCTAGTCTAAGGTTAAGTCCGAGAGTGTCTGACTCTAAAAAGTACTTTGTTTACAGCGTTCAAATCATACCAATCTGTTTTAGTCTATTGTTCCGACGGGGCACTCTGCTTAAATAAGTGTCAATGAAATGCTTTTTCAAAGAGGCCTATTGGTTGAAGCCAAATCCTCAAATCAAAGCAATAACCGACAACCAAAAATGATTAAATTCTTTAGTTAGCTATTGAGTAGAGTTTTTGTTGGACTTGCAGCAGCACAATGTTAATAGACCTCAATTTAGATTAATTATTAGTTAGATTAATAAGTCTCTGTGGTTTGTCCTAATGTCTGTGGGAACGTTGGACTCCAGCGAGAATACTGTAGACGACCTTGGTTTTGTGGATGACAGTCTGGACGGGGATACCATCTGCACCTGTCACTTAAGTAGCGGGTCCAGTCCTACGGACTCTGATGTGATTGGGAAGGAAGAAACAAGGAAAGGTATATATTGAAGCGGTATATACTCCGATGGGTTAGCTAAATATGTAGCTACAGCTTTAATATATGATTAGATCTAATATATGTTTTAATATATTATTATTATTATTATTATTATTATTACTATTATTATTACTACTACTACTACTACTACTACTATTGCTTATTATTACTAATATCTGGTTCAAATGTGATTATCTGTTTAGTTGGCTATATAGCAATGTACTGGTCAGATTATTCTGTTTGAGAAGTCCTATCTGCATCAAATAATCATAATCTTAAATAGAATGAATGAACAGATAGATAAACAATAAATTATATCAAAGTGGATAAAACACCAAATTGCAACATACGCGATAAAAAATTACAAAAAGTACGTAATACTTAAAGTTACTATGTGAAACTTACACATAGTATAGCGATATAACCCTTTAAAAATGAAATATTACTTTTACCTCAAATATAACAGCTATTTCTACTTAGCCGTGCCGTAATTCTTAATTAATAAATTAATCAACTCTTAATTAATTAATTAATTCTTAATACTTAATTCTTGTAGTTTTCTACAGAAGTGCTCCTGTGCGGTTAGTCACTAGAGGAGATTCCTGTATTTTTCACAAAAGTAACTATTTCTTTTTTACCGGCCTCTCGAATAGTAAAAATTACAAGAATTCTCTGTAAAAATACTAAGGAAACCTATAGTTTTTATTACAGAGGTATCCTATAGAAAATACTAAAGAAATCTGTAGTTTTACTCGACTTTTTTGACAATCCTAAATCAAATACCAAACCTGTAGTTTTTACAAGACAAATCCTGTAAATTTTACTGGAGCGACCTGTTAATAAAAAAGGGGGCAGGTGCGGGAGGGAGGCGGCCGCTCCCAAAATATCACAAACGGGGTGTTGAAAGACTGAAAATTTAAAAATACTAAAAAAATTTCATTCCTCAAAAATTATGATCACTGTCGCCCTTATATACTCAGTTTGCGATATCAGCGTATCGAGTACTTGCCTGAGTGTTTGAGGCCGGCCGGCCTAGGCCGACGACTTTTCCTCTCTGGCCAGCCGCCGGCTGGGATACAAATAACCAATCAGAAATTTATAAAATAGATCAACTAAGCTTAAAATCGACTCCAAATCTAGTTTTTCTAATTTGTTATGTATGCTGTGCTATTTTTTAAAATAACATCCGAAAATAAATATCTTAGCAGTTATAATAACTGCACTGCAAACTGCTCTAGGCCGGTAGCCGGCCGGCCGGCCTACGGGCTGACCGGCCGGCCGGCCTCAAACACTACTTTCCTGTAGAGTAAAATTGTAAACCAGTGAAAACTACAGGTTTCATTTTTGTTGAATACTAGTCTAACTTGTAATCCATTCTACTAAAGTATCTGCGGTAAATGCTACCATGGATGACCCGTACAAATTTCAAGAGTTAACCTGTATTTTCTGCAAAAGCTTTTGTATTTATCATCTACAAAAGTGAATCTTGTAGTTTCTACTGGAACATTTCTATGAGTGTTCTAACTATCCTGTTTGTTTGTTTGTTACTTAAATTTTTGGGGACACTTACGGAGGTCTCATGTGGAATAGAGTGGTCTTATTTGAGTCATGTTTGAATGCCTTCACATTTATGTACAGCATAGTAAAACATTAGCGTCGGTGGCCTGGCCACATATAATTTGCTAAATTCAGGATACCTAAATTACTTCCTGAGATTTGCCGAGTTGTTTTGAACAACCTCCTTCAAAACGCTCCGTATTCTAATTTTGTTTCTGACAAAATACTGAATCAAAACACATTCCCACCTTGCTTAGCATGGGGGAAACAAAGCTAATTAATGTTGTTCCAAGATACAACTAAACTGAGAATACTGAATGGACCGTACAGATCTCTAGCTTTTATTTCTATTTGGTTCGCAACAAGTAGCTAGCGGTAGAGGAAAAGTTGTATTATTGACGTAGTTTTGCTGTATAGAGTACTTTGTAATATATAACTATGTTTTCACTATATAATAATTTACGTAGTTAGTTAGCTATCTAGGTACTGTTAGCTTATATCTTTCTTTATAATTTTGCGTATCAACGCGTGTGTAAATTTTTTTACTAGGCGGACAAAATAGTATACTGCACAGTAAAGATGACAATGTCTGTAAGACTGAAATCTCAAACATGCTGAATTGTCTATTAATCAATATACTAGATTTAGATTTACTTAATAGACTGGATTTAAAATTTATAATCTAAATAACACCAGCCTTAGCATATAATATGTTTCTAGAAAATTTAAAATCCTCCGTTTTATTTAGCTGTCGTTGCTGTCGTCAATTGAAACGTAGGCATTGAAAATTAGAGTATCGAAATAACCGACTAAACAATTAGTTTCCTATTATTTTAGGTGCTTTATTGTTTCAGAAACAACAAGCCTGTTGATGAAAGATGTGCCTACTGGGATTGACGTAACGTCAGGGGAAGGTGTAATTGGTGCTACTAATCCTCGCATTCATGAAGCAATTGAACCAGACTTAGCCTCAGGTAAAGTATGATACTATGCGACTAATTTGTTACAAACGAGTTCTAATTAGATATGCGCAGGAGCAGAAATTTGGGAGAGTAATTTGAACCGGCGTACAATAACCGGAAAAATTCGGAGTCTGGGGGGGAACGACCCCTCTGGTAGGTTGAATTCCAGGTCTGGGGAGTGAAACCCCCAATGCTCGCTAACGGCCCATCCCCCCGCAATTGCGTACCTAGTGGAGCCGGTGATTCCCCCGAATTAAGTTGTTGAAAAGGCAGTCCCTCTTTTCTAACTTAGGAACGTCACCCCTGCCCCCCCCGCAAATGTATAGACCTATCATTCTGGCCCGTCCGGCCGGCCCCGAGAGGCAAAACAGACTTTTTGTTTTTTGTTTGGCCTCGTTTTTACTTTTGGCAATTTTTATCAGAAATTCTATTCTTTTCGAATATAAATTTTGAATAGTCATTGGCTTTTTTCGATTTTATTGTACATAAATTTCCAAGCTTTTTAAGCATCGTTTTATTTATAAAACAATTTATTTTTATAAAAATACTTTAGCTTACCTGTACATAAGTATTGTCCTAATCTTAGAACCAGAAATTTAATATTTATTATTTATTTATTTTAATATTTGGATATCTTTCTTTTAAATGCATAATAGTTTTTTCTTATATTTGAATCATTGAAGCTGAGCAGCGAACGGGTCCCTACATCCAAAGAACGACAAAGAAAATTCTGTGCCATCTGAATACAGTTTTATATTTTGGGCTACAATTAGTAAAAAACAGGATCGGGCCGTGTCGGGCCTAACCTTTTAGCTTACGGGGCGGGCCGGGCCGAGGTCGAAAATTTTTCTAACGGGCCGAGCGGGGCCGAGCACAAGTTTCCACTGGCCTGGCCTGAAAATTCAGGCCCGTGAAATTCTCTAGTACTCAGTTGTGGGGGGATAGGTACTCAGTTGTGGTGGGGACCAGCCGTTATTGTGCAAATGATGTTTTTTGCATGATAAGTTAATGTGCAAATTGTGACGGGGTAGGTACTCAGTTGAGGTTAGCGATCAGCCGTTATTCTGCTAATGATGACGCTTGTCACACTATTTGTTGTTATGCACTCTTATTTTAATCAATCTTAAAATATCCAACCTAGCCATAATTTGACTGTGCAATGTGGCCAAATCTAAAATTATCATACTCATTAAAATATTAACATAAAAGGCGTAAAATAATATTGAATATTTCTTTGGTGCGTTTGTCTCATCCGGATTTCCATAAAAAGCCCTGATGAACTGAGAACCTTGCAAAATGTACATACTTTCATAAAATGTCTTCCGCTTCTAAGAAGTTAGCATATTGCCTTCACATTAACTTAATTGATATTCTTTGGTGAACTTTGCTGACAAGGTGGGACAGGAAAAAGCTTCAGTAGTTTTTTGGAGTTTCCTCGTGAAGTTAATCCTGATATTTCTGATACTTTATATTCTTCATGATACTTCTTGACTTTGGACGGCAATATAAAAACGACTGTTTGGGCGTTGCTATCAAGCTTATACCAAAATGCACTCTTTGTAATGGCTCTTTAAGTGTATTGGCCGAATGTAGTAGGAAGAAAGGTTATTTTATTGACAGCACAATTTTCAGCCACCCTACCTTAGTAATGTGCTCAGATGCCAAATCTTTTAAACTTTATATTACTTTACCATGCTTTGTTGTATGCAATTCATATATTATCATGCATTTATTGAAAACCGAAACTTTTTACTCGGAACTTTTTACCGGAATCGGAACTTTTTACTCATTGAAAAATTTTAACAAATTGGCCCAAAATAATGAAAATGTTGTTATTTTTAGCCCTAAAACAAAATTTGTTTCTGAAATTAAGCCATCCTGGTCCGTTTGGTTTTTTGTAATCTTTAAATATCTGCGATGTCAATGTTAATGCTATGTTCTCAGGTTTAACTTTTTCCAGGCTTGTGTGATCCGTCAGCTTAAGGTTACTACCTGAGTTAAAAATTCGACCCTCATGAATTTTTGCTCAAATTGTGCCCATTGATACGCTCTAGGGCCCTACACAATCCATTTAAATGTGAGATGATTTTTTGAAAATTTTCGAACATTACAAATATGCACAATATCTGAAATCTGTATGAACTCTTGAAAATGTAGTTTCACTTTCTTTCGGCCTTAGTCAAGATTCGTTATTTTTTAGTTTTAAAGGGAACCACTGGGTTTCCTTATCGTGGACTCTGGTCCCAGGCCTTAATCAGGTTTCCTTTCGAGACATACCCGAAAACTCATTCCCTTCATTAGTTATCTAGATTTTACGTTTTACTGTGCTCCTCATTCCATAAGCCATGATATGGATACGGTCCCTTGGGAGGGGTATAAATTTTGTCAACTTTAGCGGTCCCTAGGCATGTCTCCTGGTCATGTTACCACAAGATTAAGCTGACTGTGTAAGCTCTAAGCTTGGCTTTATGCTAAGTCAAACGAGCTGATATCGTGAGGGCAACACTTATCAGCATTAATTGGAGATTAAATTCTGTGTTGAAATTAGTAACGAAATAATAATAAAACAGTTTCCTTACGTCTGGTTTCAGCGTTACAATGAAGGCGTTGCGTAATTCTAGTTCAGTATCTAATCAGTAAAGCTTGATAATCTGGTTATTATTATTATAATCCTAACTTCAGACTTTCAGAACTTAAACTGTGTAAGGGAAGCAGGCATAGGAAAGATTGATAAGCCTGATATGAGAGTTCAGCTGATGGCCCGGTGGTGTAATAGTAACTGACTTCAGCCTTTCAACTGGAAGGGCCGTGGTTCGAACCCCGTCCGGGCTAATTGTTTAATTTCAATGTGAATGAAAAGCTGAACATCCATCTTGCCTTCTCTCTCCTAGATCCTGGTTTCGTGGGTACAAGGGTGCCCGACGCCTCCCATTTAGGGCTTGTCTTCGGCATCTTCTTGGTCCACCAGCCCTGTTAGAAATCTGCTCCTGCCAGTAACCTTTTAGTTTTAATGCTCGAACTTGTAATAATACATAGCATATTGAGTAGTACCCATCTCATATGAGCTGAACTAAATTGAAAAACACCAACTGCAAAGTAGGAAGCTCTCACTATAAAATTTTAGAATTTACTAAATATTTAGTAGGGAAAGCCAAAAACTGTAAACACAAGCCTGTTAGGGTGCAAAAACTGAAACCCACAGTCTTCAGTTTCACAGAATTGGCTTTTTCTTTTTATCATTGCGGAAAATCCTCCATGCTTTGGTAGCCAGATAATCAATTTCGTCTCTTTTCAACGCTGTGCAGTTATTTACCACACCTGCACTATTGTTAAAGATTGACACTTGCCATTCATGAGACAGTACGTGGGTACCCCAGTACGTGCATTTTCAAGATAATTTTCGTCATAAATAATGGGAAGGAACATGATAAATTTCAGTTGATCCAAAGTTTTGCTTGATTAATGTTTACTTTTTCATTAATGTTGATTCCTTTGCTTCCTTGATTTTTACACAATTCAAAGCTACCAGTCTAATAAATATCGATATGTAGGATCTGATTTGGTATCAGGTACAAGAATTATCACACCAACGGAGCCTCGAGAAAATTTTTGTTTACCACACCAAGGCAGACTGGAAGCCATTATTTAGACAATATGATTTATTTACATTATATAGTCATTTATTCCGAGAAATTTTTGTATTATGATCAAAATGCTAGGGACAGAATCCTTTAATAGTGGTGCTAGAAGTTAATGTGCACATTTAGTTTACCTTAGCGCAGGCCGACATTTTTAAGTGAGAGCTTAAAGGGTTTCGTTCCTGTGACGAAGTTAAACCACCGTCCCGTACCTTAACATGCAATTTAGCAGAAATTTTGACACGTTTGGAATTTAGTTTTTCCTTCTTCCATCTAACAAGCTCTAACCAAGTAGTGTAGATAGGTAAATCTCAGGTTTGCTTGCTCTGTCAGATACTTTTTGTTAGTAGAATTATTACCCTAACTAATGAATATACTAACTAACCATAGTCTCTGTTACTAAAACAAATCTTATGCGCTCTGCATCTGATCGCCGTCGTGCTTGTGTGCTAAAGCTCTCATGCAACATACACTTTGAACAAACTGAGTAGTTGTGTTTTCGAGCTTCAGTATGTTCGGACTCTTTGCAATTGCAATGAATTCAGTTGACTGTAAAAGCCAATCACCTTTTCACTAAGCATGCTGTTGGCACATTCGCCAGTTGAAGACTGACCAATGTATCTGTTTGTTTCAGGAACTTCGTTACACCAGCGTTCCAGTAGCTCACCCGCAGGCAGGAGTTTCTTTCAGTCAGTCAAAGCCAAGGCCAAGAAAGTGACGACAACCTCCGACAGTTCCGAGCCGAAGTCAAAGCTACGCGGAGGCTCCTCCACTGGCAACGTCAGCGAGAAGTCTAGAACGGGTGTGGGAACACTGGTAAACGGTCATGCCGATTTCGATGAAGTCCTGAAAGCGGCCAAACTCTCTCCCAAAACTCCCCAGCAGAGACGTCGACTTAAGCTAGACCTATCCTTTCGAGGCGGCAGCAGTTTCAGTGCCTTTGGAACCAAGTCTTCACAATCCTCCTCTTCACTCACGGGTGGAGGCGGGGCCATTGTAACTGTCGATCCACCTAAGGCGATCGCTCAGGCTCAATCGAAAGACATCGCTTATTCCAAGGCTGCTGGCGGAGGCAGTCATCTGCGATCAACGGGTATCTTGGCAGGGACTGCTTCTTCGGCGAGGAGCCAGCAGCAGGAACCTAAAACAAAAGCTACGGCTACCACCTCTGCACCGGCCGTTGCGAGCGCAGAGCCCGGCAGCAATAGCGAAGAGCACAAGCTGATAGCCTTCTGTTCAGCCCTGCTGGAAGTTTCGCCCTCAAAACCTTCAACGTTGCACTTAGACTCAGCCGAGCCCTCCCTTCCGGCGCCCCCTTCCACAGTTGCCAAGGAGCCCTCGCTTGATTCCGCGGATGACCCCTTTCCCGACCCACCGCCTTGTCTAGACCAGCCGCCGCCTGTCCCACCCAAACCGACACTCTCGTTCAGTCGTTCGTCCGTTTCCGAGCCCAATCCCGGAATTATTCCGGACATTACGGAGGTGACGGAAGACGAAAGCTCGCCCAGTCCGGTCGGATCTCCCATTCATGGTTGCTATCCATCCACTTCCTACGAAGTCGTCACGCGTCGACCCGCGCATCTCAGTAGTGGACCTCAGGCACCCTCAGCCAACCCGCTGGCACCGAACCAGCTCCCAGTCAGTCGAGCAATCGAATCAACCACTCAAACTGGGCTATCGCCGGCCGGTCCGGCCCTAGCCCAGTTTCAGCGGGTAAAGCGGAGACTTTGCACCTCATTCAGGTTGGAAATTCCTACACTCAAAAATCCGGTGGATGCATGTTTGTTGCCAAATGACTGCGTCGCCATTGCGGACTATGACAATGGTTTCGTGATTCTGGACGCCTTAGGCGATATCATACAGCATAAGCATTCGACCAGCGACTGCAATGCCTGCGGTATTGCCGCCTGGGGTGCCTCCATGGAAACGCTTAAGCTTTATGTGCTAGTCTTTCGCGAGGGCAGCTGGTCCATTAATGTTTATGAGAATTTCAGTTTGACAGAAACGGTCCGATGTCCCTCGGATGCCCACATTGAGAGCTGGGCCCTGAGAAAGATCGGTATTATTGGAGAGTCATCACTTTATTTAATGGCCAGTGGAGAGGCAAAGGTTATGATCTGGCTGTATGAGTGTGCCACAGAAACGTGGAAAGTGCTGGCTACAGAAAATTCGCGTCGCGGCGGCTACAATGATATTTCTGTACGGCAGGAGTCGGACTCCAATGAAATTCATGTCTTGCTATGTGACTGGCGAAAGTCGCAACTATGCACAGTGTCCTTCTCAGCGGATAAGTTGGACTTAATTGAACAGCGATCGATCAGGGTTAAAAGAGTCAAAGGTCAGTACCTGACTTTAATTAACTAAAATTAAATTGTGTCCGCAAGAGCAATAGGCAAAATTTCGGTCAGCAAATTTACAGTCTATAATTTTGTTTAGTTAAGTATATAAGAGCGGGACAGAATTGAAATTATGTATGAAAGGAAATCTATTATATATGGAACAAATTTAATATAATTTTCTTGCAATATTAGTATATTTTATATAAAACAGTTTATAATTCTGCATGCGAATGTTGGCGAACGAAATTTTGTCTAATGCGAACGCGTTTAGCTGTCTGAGCATATATATTACAATATATTACCTAATTACCTGAACATATTTACATTTGACAATGTATCAACAGTTTGTAATCTGACAACAAGTCACTGGGCAAGGATTCCGTTGGTTCCACTGAGTAACGGTAACTAATAACCCGTAACGATACCCAGTTTCTCCCTATTTGGGAAAGGGGCGACAAAATGCAGCGTACCTTTCTGGTTATCGGCCCACTAAAAAGGGACAACACTCGAATATTATGGAAGCAGTCGGAGCATGAAACACTTAACGAAAGCAAGAGCGGAAGTCAAGCTATTTACTATTCTTCTTGTATATCGGGGAATCATGAACTCTTGGCTTTCGCTCGTTAAAAATTACCGCAGTGATCACTTAGGGCCTTTTCATAGAAAGATTAAACGGATTAACTTA
>JASAND010030899.1:0-71834 GCA_030248195.1 Trissonchulus latispiculum
CATAGGTGTATATATATACCTTGAGAAATCGTTGGGGGAGGGGGTATATAGCCGAAATTAGGGTGGGTGCGGTCAGCCTTTTTGAGGTGGGGTGGGGTCCGGAAAATAGAATTTGGGGGGGTAAAAATTTTTCGGTCAAAAAGTTAGAAAAAATTCGCGAATTCGCTGAAAAAACGTTATTTCCAACTAAAAATCAACAATATCTCTTCATTTTTGCTCATCTAATCGAAAAATTTGGATTTTTTGGCAGAAAGCTCGAATTTTTGCAAAAAATTTCGAATTTTTACTAATTTTGAGGCAAAATTTTCAAAATTTTGAGGGTGGGGTCTGGAAAATTTGGGTGGGTGGGGTCTGGGATTTGGCCATTTGGGGGTGGGGTCTGCCTCCAAAATTTCGAGGGTGGGGTCGGCACTTTTCCATTTGGGGGAGGGGATCCCCCCCCCCCCCCCCCCCCCCCCCCCAGTTACATCTGGCCTTATTTAGGATGGGGGACGATTTTTTCGTTTGTCCCCCTTATGGTTTGAAAAAATTTTTTGTCTCCGATTTGGCTGGGAAGTTGCCCTTTGGGTAAATGGAGGTCGCTGATTTCAAAAATCGAATCGAGAGATCGATCGATCGATCAGTAGAATCGATCGATCAAAATCGATCAAAAAATGTTTTGTCTCCGATTTTCGCGAAAAGTCGCCCCTAGGGTAATTCGGGGGCGCTGATTCCGAATCTGCAGTCGAAATTTCGATCCGAGCTGCCAAAATCGAGTTATTGTCGAATATTTGAAAAATCGATGAAAATCGATTTTTGCGTGCGAACGATCGATTTTTATGAAATTTCGAGTGCAGATTCGGAATCAGCACCCCCGAATTACCCTAGGGGTGACTTTTCACGAAAATCGGAGACAAAAATTTTTTGATCGATTTTGATCGATCGATTCTACTGATCGATCGATCGGATCGATCTCTCGATTCGATTTTTGAAATCAGCGACCTCGATTTACCCTAAGGGCAACTTCTCAGCCAAATCGGAGACAAAATATTTTTTCGAACCATAAGGGGGGACCAAGGCGAAAAAATCGCCCCCCATCTAAATAAGTGCCGGTACACCTATGTTTATCTTCCCCCCATTACTTTTTGCATTATACCGGTCTAACGGTATATATACAATACAACCTAGAGATGTGCAAATAGGCTTAAAAGAAAGATCTATGTACGCCAAGTATATAAAGGTATATAAAGTTCTTAGCTAGCCCTTATAATTTAAAAGTTCCCGCCAATATCCGAAAATGTGGGTTTCCCCACCCCCCATGGCCATAGGTGTGTTAGGGGGGGGACCCCATAGGTGTACCACCTGTTTGGGTTGGGGGGGAGTAGAAGGTCCAAATTTGGCTCGGGGGACCCCACCAAAATCCGAAATTTGGGGGGGGGACCCCCCCCCTAAACTGTACCCAAGTTTTTTTAGCTAAAAATGCTCCTTTTTCGATGTACAGTACATTAAACGTACTCAAAAGCTTCTGCCAATAGTTTTCGTATGCGAAAACAGTGCTTGAAAATTGACAAATTTGTGCTAAAATATGCTTAAATTAGCCCAGATTTTGGTTTACAATCGCGTATATTACCTTTTAATTGCTAAATAACCAATTTAGCTGTTTATAGCTGATTTACATCCATTTTTTCGAATTTTTTTTCAAAAATTTTCAGAAATTGCAAAAAATTTTTTCAAAAATTTTGCATTTTTTACTTGGTTTGGACCCAGTTTTAGGGGGGGAGGGGGGTTTGAGCTCGGCTTGGGGGGGAGTAGTTGAGGTCGGGTAGGGGGGTCTGGCCTCTCCGTGGGGGGGGGTCTCACAGGGGGTAAACTGTAGCCTGGTTCACCTATGGGGGACCCCTCCCCCCAAATGGAGGGGTCTCCAACCCCCCCCCCCTAAAAAATTTGCTACCCTCATCCCAAATCGGCCGTCGGCCGACCCCCCCCCCTAAAAATTTTCAAACACCTACCTAAACTTTTGAAAATTTTTAGCCTCGAAAAAATCGAAATTTTTCGTAAAATTGATAAAAATAAGCCAAAAATTTCTAAAATTTGCTTAATTACGCTAAAAATCGCGAAAAATAGCTGAAAATTGAGAAACTTTCAGTTTTTGGACGAAAAACCGATTTTTCTCCGATCCCGCCTCGAAAAATTTTTCTTACCCCTCCCCCCAAATTGACTTTTTGACGACCCCCTCCCCCTTTTTTCGCCAAACCCCCCTCCCTACTTATTACGAACCCCCTGCCTCACTTTTCCTTCGAAAGCCACACCTATGCCCATGGCTATACTTGATTACTTTTTCCCAAACCACACTTGAAAGCCACTGGCTTGATAATTCAGAATAGTTTTTTGCATTATAAACGGCTGAAAATGCGATTTTTTGGCATAAAAATAGAAACATTCGCCTCCAGAGGGAGCCCCCCCAAGAAAGTTGGGGGAGCCGCCCCATCCCAAATCTCCGTTGCCCGCCCCCCCAAAATTTTTGGTTTCAATTTTCAAAATTTCAATTCAAAATTTCAAAACAGGTGTGTTTGGGGGGAACCCCTTCACCCAAATGGAGGGGTCGCCGACACTCCCCCCTTAAAAATATTTTCAATTTCAATTTTCATTTTCAATCTATTAGAGCCGCCACTACCGGGGCCGCGGCCGGCGCTGGGACCCTCTTCATTAGCCCCGGCCGGGGCCGAACGCAAGTGGGGGTCCAAATCGAAACTCAAAATTTTCTGGAAAATTTAAATTTTGCAATAGTTTTTGATATATATACAAACGATACTATCACTGACAAATCTCTTAGAAAGCGCCAGGTCTTGGTTTATAGCAAAAAAATGAAAGAAAATCTGTTCATTGTGTTTATATATAGTCAAGCGGGAAAAAAACCCACTTTTCAGATTTTTGGCCAGAACTTTTTAATGGTTTGACATATCGAAATGCTGATTATACAGGTAGCTAGGCCTAGTCGTAAGCTTTCTTATGAGCTATAGAACACCTCTGTAGGGTGCGCCGGGTGGTGAGAAAAATTGTCCCAAACTGGCGGGAAAAAAAACCCAATGCGGGAAAAAAACCCATATGCGGGAAAAAAACCCACCCCAAAAAATTTTTGGCAAGCTGCCAGGAGCATTTCTAACCATTCCAAATGAAAGAGCGGGTTGTTTTTAGTACAACTGCATCAAAATTTATTAGTTTTTGTACTAAAATTGAGGTCATATGGTCATTTGAAAATGTTGTATCTTTAACACATAAACATAGGCAAATTTTGGAAATTTTTTAAAATTGTTTATTTTCGGCAGTTTAAACCATTTCTATCGTGTAGAAAACGTGCTTTTCTTTTATTTAGAGCCAAACTAGACCCATTTTAAGGCAAAAATAAGCATTTTTGGTCAAAATTGAAATTTTGGCTTGAAATGGCACCGTGTCCGATTTAGACCCCCTGGACCACCCATAACAGTACGAACCCAGGTAAAACCTATACCAATTTAATCTATATATAGGCTCTATTAAACAAATGTATATATGTATTGGTTTGACCTTTCCGGTCAATGGTTAGAAAAAAATTTAATTTTGAAAAGTGGGTTTTTTCCCGCCGTGGGTTTTTTCCCGCCAACTCCAGGTCACCCCCAGGTCGCACCGGAGGGGTCAAGCAGTGTGACATATATCATCATGAAGCGCAACAGGCCCTACAGGTACATATAATCCGCTTTGTTCGTCTTTCAGTAGTTCAGGGTGGCCCGGCAAAGTTTGCAAATTTTGCGCTTATTCGGACAAAATTTCAAAAATTTCCAAAGTCCCAAAAAATTTGCAGGGAAGCAGTGGGAGCTACCATAATACACCCTCAGGTTATTTTTGAATGCTCTTCAAATATAGACTATTAAAAATCCTAGATAGCTCATACCGGTAAGCCCACACTGGGGGTGGGTTTTTTTCCCGCATTGGCGAGTGGGTTTTTTTTCCCGCTTGACTATAGATTTTGCAAAAGCTTTCGACACTGTTTCACACCAGAAATTAATCTATAAGCTGGAAAAGTATGGAATAAGTGGCAATGTTTTAAAATGGATAACCGCGTTTCTGACAGGAAGAAGCCAGAGGGTTAAGGTTGGAGATTACCTTTCCTATACTGGCAGGGTAACGAGTGGTGTAGCTCAGGGATCTGTCCTTGGACCTCTTTTGTTTTTGCTTTATGTTAATGACTTACCAGACTGTATAAGAAATGGAGAAATTTCACTCTTTGCGGACGATGCAAAAATTTTCTGTTTTGGATAGGTATATATACTCAGTTCAGTGTTGGTTTGCAAGAAGACTTAGATAGGCTGTATGAGTGGTCCAGACTATGGTAGCTAAATATTGCTCGTAATAAATGTTTTGTTTTTGTCTGTGGTACCGTGAATAATGTATTGCCTACTTACCGTTTAGGTGATGTGGCGCTTGACTGTTCTTTAAAGGCAAAAGATTTAGGGGTCTGGATGACCTCAAACTTAAAAGTCAGTTTGCAGTGTATATACTGAAATTTCCAAAAAAGCAATGCGGGTATCTGCGTGTATTTTTCGAGCCTTTAAGACCAGAAAAACAGACTTCCTCCTGCGGATGTTTAAAACATTACGTTAGACCAATTGTTGAATATGCTAGTGTTATATGGTCGCCATATTTACTTCAAGATATTGATGCAATCGAAAGGGTTCAACGTTCTTACACCAAAAGAATACCTGAAATAACAAATTTGACTTATACAGAAAGATTGCAGTTTCTAGGTCTTAAAAGTCTGGAATATAGAAGATTATGTTTTGACCTAAAACTAGCTTATCAAATTGTTTCAGGAACAATTGACTTACCGTTTGAAAATTATTTCGACTATGATAACGTATTTAGTCATCGCTACCATATTCTGAAACTTGTTGAGCCTAGAACCACTTTAGACGTGGTTCTGTATCAGTATTATGCCGTAATCATGTGCTGGAGGAACGCCGGGTCTTGTAGGATGTTATTGTAACGTAACTCGCCGTAGTATTGTAAAGCCGGCGCTTTTGAGTATTAAAATTCTTCTTCTTCTTCTTCTTACTATGGTTGTTTTCCTGGATTTTCCTGGATGGAGTCCCCCCCCCCTGGATCCGCCACTGAACCATAGGTGTATATACCACCTGTTTGGGTTGGGGGGGAGTAGAAGGTCCAAATTTGGATCGGGGGACCCCACCAAAATCCGAAATTTGGAGGGGCCCCCCTAAACTGTTCCCAAGTTTTTTTAGCTAAAATGCTCCTTTTTCGATGTATATACAGTACATTAAGATTAAACGTACTCAAATGCTTCTGTCAATAGTTTTCGTATGCGGAAATAGGGCTTGAAAATTGACAAATTTGTGCTAAAATATGCCTTAATTAGCCCAGATTGTGGTTTATAATTGCGTATATTACCTTTTAATTGCTATAAATAATCATCTTTAGCTGTTTATAGCTGTTTTATAGCCATTTTTTAGATTTTTTTCAAAATTTTTCAGAAATTGACAAAAATTTTTTTCAAAAATTTTGCATTTTTTACTTGGTTTGGACCCAATTTTAGGGGGGGGGAGGGGGGGATTGAGCTCGGCTTGGTGGGGAGTAGTTGAGGTCGGGTAAGGGGGGAGGGGGGTCTGGCCTTTCCGTGGGGGGGGGGTCTCACAGGGGGTATAAACTGTAGCCTGGTATTGCCATGGGGGGGGGGAACCCACCACCTTTTTGGGGGAAAAACCCACCCGCGACCCGCCTCCTGGACCAAGGGTTGGAGCTATGAGCTCCAAAACATAGCAGCAGAAAGCGCGACTCTTTCTTACCTGCGTAATTCATTTGGTTCACTCCTGCTCATTTTATGACATTTTGAAAATGACGCCTACTTTTTGGTCCAACCATGCCAAAAATTTGCAAAAGTTTGGATATATAACTTTTGACTGGGTTGGACTAGAAAAGTTTTGCAAATATCTGCAATGATGGCAAGTCTTCCTCTGTACACACAGCAGAAATGAGATCGATCCGATGTATCCTTAGTCTGGCACCAGGGGCGGATCCAGGGGGGGCGGGGGGGGGGCGGCCGCCCCCCCACCCCGTCGCGATTCGAAGGTAGGAAAAATTAAGGAGAGAAAGAGGGAAAAGAGCAAAAAACCAAAAAATTTCGCGCCTTCGGCGCGAATTTTCTACTTTTTAACCGCTTATTTATTGCATTTGTAAAGAAAAAGCTTGAAATGCATCCGATTTTTCGGAGAAAATTACCATATTTGCCTAAAAATGTCAAGAATTTTAAAAAATTTGTTCAGTTCTTCAGTATAAAAAGAATTAAAGATCCGAGTACCGATTTTATTGCAAAAACAAAAATTTCTTCAACTTCTGGGGGGGGCTCCGCCCCCCAGACCCCCCGCTGGAAAAATTTTGCCGCCCCCCCCGTCACGAAATCCTGGATCCGCCAGTGTCTGGCACATTGCCAAATGTGGAGGGGGAAAACCCACTTTGGGGGGAAACCTACCCTTTTTTTGAAAAAATTTTAACAACGAAACAGGGAAACAATTCGACACTATAGCAGGGTTTTTTGAAAATCGGACCTGCGTAAATTTTGCTTATTTTTATTTTCGAGTGCGTATTTTTGAGTTCGACTGCTAAAATTACAAAAATTGTTTCTCAACGTTATTAACGCTATAAACGCTTTTAGGGTCGAATTACAGCGTTTTTAAGAATTTTTAAACAACGTTAAGAGTTTAGCTTCGTTTTACGTTGCGTGCTCATAGAACTGCGGTGTCAAGGTATGAACAGCTGGCGAGGGCAGGGTATGCAGGGGCAGGCCCGCACCCAGGATTTTGAAAAGGGGGGGGGGTCCAAGGTAAAACGCAACGGGGGTCTGGGGGGTGAAGCCCTCCAGAAGTTGAAGAATTTTTGCATTTTTGCCCAAAAACAGTACATTGGACGTTTATTTCTTGCAAAAAGTGAAAAAAGTGAAAATTTTTTAAAAATAGCTGTTTTTGCCATAAAAATAGCAAACATTTTCCATTTTGTCATCCCAAAAGGTGGGGGTCTAGACCCCTTGAACCCCTCCCCCCCCCTGAGTGCGGCCCTGTGCAGGGGGTCTGGGGGGCGCAGCCCCCCAGAAGTTGAAGAAAATTTTAAATTTCTGAGTAAATTTGCTTTTAAAACTTTGAATTCTTTGCCTTGAGTAGTTTAACAGTTAAGTGAATAGTTGGTTGGACAAATAGAGTTAATGTTCCCTTGAACGGATAATATATATTTTAGTTTTAGTTTATGTCAAATGAAAATAGAAACAAACAGCAACGCATAGGCATAGTAAGTGTATATATATATGCCATACTTGTGCTTAGGCAGAAACTATAGCAACTGCAGACGGAGGGATCAATGTAGAATCGAAGAGGCAAGCGGGGGTTCAGGGGGGCGGCAGCCACCCAGAAGACACCAGAGCCTAAACAACGGTAAATTGTCTCAAGAAACTAATTTAGAACACTCTTGAAATTCCTACGTACTAACGAATTTTTCGGCTGCGTATTTTTGTTTTTGACTGCGTATTTTTAAGCTCGACTGCGTAAATACGCAGTATTTTACGCAAATTTACGCAAAAAACGCAAAAAACGGTTTTTACGCAAAAAACCGTGCACTATAGCACGGTACTATCGAGGACGCTGCATCATCCTATGGTGTCAAATTTGGATAATTTTGCTTCCCTGGCTAGCTAGGGACCAAAAACCCTGAAAGTGCCATTTCGGTACTGGAGGACCAAGGACAGGTCCAATTGTAGATTTTGTCAGCCAATTGAATGTATAGAGGTTGGGGAAAAAACCAAGGTAGTCACTTTTTGGACTCTGCAGAACTACCCAGTGGAGCAATCCGGCTATAAATTATTTTCTTATCAAGCCCTGTCTAGACTGTCATTTTGGTATATAAATCGCCTCTCTAGGTCCTGTCGTCAATTAGTAATTAACGGTTAATTAGCCATGGTAAAAAAACAAATGGCGGAAAAAAAACCAACCGATGGGAAAAAACCAACCCCAGTATTCGGTCAGGGTAACTCATATTAGCGATTTTATACATGCAACAGGTTAAATCGGCGTCGCTGACTTCATATCTGCACTTATTTTTGCGATATTCCGTATAATAAGTGAGAAAATCAAACATCAATATTTGCAGCATCAACTGGCTAGGTTTCATCAAATTTGCCAGTTTCTATGTTAAAATGCAAAAATTTGTAAATCTTTCGAAATTCGATGAAATAAATTAAAATAAACGTTGTTTCAGTGTTTTTTCGCGTATTTCTTTGTCCCAGAGTACTTTTGGCCGCTTTAGCTGAGCCAAACAGCCGATCTGCCGAAATGAGGTTTTTACCGGCTAGCACAAAATTGCCAAGTCCAAATGCAATTTTGAGCTGTTCACGTGAAAGAACGCATTAAACTTGCTATGTGGATGACTTTTGAGCAACTAAGAACCATGTTTGGGAGTTTGGCAGCAAAAGCAAAAATTGGTTTTTTCCCACCCCTTGGTTTTTTCCCATTTTGTAAAAATTCTGCTGGCAGCGTGCCAAGCGTCGCAGGAAGGCGAGACCGACATTTTTGGAAAGAGCACATGTTGTTCTCATAGCAACTATTAAAAGTTATTATCTAACTGCTATGGAAAATTTTTTACAAGCCTTCGAAAATAGGCAAATTTTGAATTTTTGGGGGGTCAAAAATGCCGACATTTTCAAAATGTCACAAATGCTCAAAAGTGGTCCGATTTAGCTCAAATTTGGTGTGGTAGGTGGGATGGGCCCTACCAACTTGCATGCAAAATTTAAGCCCGCTAGCTCATCCCCATCGCCCAAACGGGGGGGTTGGTTTTTTCCCCACCACTTGCGGGTTGGTTTTTTCCCCGACCTCTATAAAAACCATTCTCTACACGATAGACCAACAAGTTTTATCAAATTACGTCGTTTTTAGCATTTTTCAAAAAATTGCCCTATGTTTATGTGTTAAACTTTATGAAACCTGTCCGTTTGATGCTGCATTTTCAATGGCACATGAAATCTCAAAAAAAGGTACCTAGATCGGGTTTTTGATTTATACTAGCTAAAAAGAGTTGAATTTTACAGCAGAAGTGTCAGAATAGCGCTACGACAATTTTTGAGACCTGTGAGGGGTGGGTTGTTTCCCCCGTTTGGGTTTTACCCCATTGGGTCCCCCCCTACTTTTTGCATTATACCGGCCTAACGGTACAACCTAGAGAAGTGCAAATTGGCTTAAAAGAAAGATCTAAGTACGCCAAGTACGCTGGTATATATAAAGTTCTTATCTAGCCCTAATAATAAAAAAATTCTAGCCAAAATCCGAAAATGTGGGTTTCCCCCCATGGCTATATATACACTATTGGGGCAACGGAGATTTGGAGTGGGGCGGCTCCCCCAACATTCTTGGGGGGGGCTCCCTCTGGAGACGAATTTGTTTCTATTTTTATGCCAAAAAATAGCATTTTCAGCCATTTCTAATGCAAAAAACATTCCGAATCCCACTTTTTGGATTTTGGCGGGAACTTTTAAATTATAAGGGCTAGCTGACAGGGTATTTTTTACAGGGGGGGCGGGGGGGCCCCCGAAATTGACCTTCCCCCCCCCCGGGATTTTTTGGAGGCCCAAATTTTTGCCAAAAATAGGCCAATTTTCAAAAATTTTCCGGCTTCGTCGGAGATTTTTTCGTAAAAATAGCTATTTTTAGCTTAAATCCTGGAATTTTTGAGAACTTTTTGCGTTTCACCATGCAAAATACGCCAAAAAATACCATTTTTTGGCTGATTTTTGCAAAAATCTCCCCCCCCCCCCCGGGGGGCCCCGGGAAGCCCCCCCCCCCGAAAAAAATCCCTAAAAAATACCCTGGCTGAGAACTTTATATACCATCGTATATATACAAGTAACAAAAAATGCTCCGCACAAAAGAGGATAATATGTGTGTGTTGGCTGTGTCTATCCTTTAAATTCTGGTTAAAGAAGTAAAGACAACAGTTTCATAGGCACGTGACGTTATTTGACACAGCAAGTTTGGATGGGTGGCTCCATGACAAGTTGTTCCGTTCGCTTAGGACTTTCATTTGACACAACTTTGACCACTTTTAAAAAATTCCATTTTTGACCTACATATAAAATCCCCTAAGTCCCCACCCCAGCACTCTACAGCCATTTTGGGTACGCAGTTCTATGACAAAAGTTGCTCAGCTCACTTATAGCTTTCATTTTATGCCAAATTTGATCACTTTTGAAAAATTTTATTTTTGACCCAAATAGCCTAAGTCCCCACCCCACCCCACCACAGCACTCTACAGCCACTTTGGGTACGCAGTTCTATGACAAAAGTTGCTCAGCTCACTTAGCGCTTTCATTTGATACCAAATTTGACCACTTTTGAAAAATTTTAATTTCGACTACTTGACCTCCTCCACCCGACTGACCCTCCCGACGGCAAAGTGGAACCAGCCCAGCAAAATAGGTGCGTCGGACGGCAAAACGGATACCGGGAATGAGCTGAGCGCACCAGAAAACCCCTATGGACAAAGTTTTGAGACGCCAAGTAGAGCCTAGTATGGACCTCCAGGAAGCGGTTGCCGACATGACCCTCCAGACGGCAAAGTGGAACCAGCACAGCAAGATGGATGAGTCCTACGGCAAAAAGGACACCGGGAATGAGCTGGGCGCACCAGAAAACCCCTATAGACAAAGTTTTGAGAGGCCAGGTAAAGCCTACTATGGACCTCCAGGAAGCGGTTTCCGACTTGACCCTCCCGACGGCAAAGTGGAACCAGCCCAGCAAAATGGGTGAGTCTGACGGTAAAACTGACTGCGGGAATCGATTCTCCGTGCCAGAAAACCATTGTATGGAAGATTTGAGCTTTCAAAGTTAAATAGATAGCGAGAAATTTCGATTTTTCATTTTTCGAATTTTCGCCATTTTTGACGGACCACTGTGGTCGCTAGGGAAGTGATAGAGAAACGCAACCTGGACCGTTAGTTAGTTCAATATATGTAATTTCTGAATATAAAAAGAAATCAGCTCCAGCTCGTAACGTTCGACCTGAGCGACGACCACAAAAATGGTCACTTTTCGCTATGAGCCGACTTTGCGGCGCCACTGCGGCGCTGTGGCGCAGCTGCGGCGCAAAAAAGTTGTGATTCTTAAATTCTTTAGAGGGTACTACTAGACCCCATAGCCCTTTAGGTTGGCCCACCGCTGCAGATCACGTGAAAGCGGCGAACATTATGTACAATACAACCATCAAATAGGAGAAACCGGAAAAAACATCACCGCCATAACCGGTCCGGGGCGCTACTTTTTAACGGTAAGTGATACGGGGCTGAAACTTCACAGACATACTAAACTCGATGTGCTCTACAATTTGCGCATGGAATCTGCGCAGGATTTTGCGCAGCTTCTGCGCAGCTTATTTTACACTGTCTCCAGCCACTTTTCACACATATTATAGGGGTCGCTGCCGCGACCCCTATGATACTTGGCGTATATACTTGGATCTTTCTTTTAAGCCTATATATTTGCACTTCTCTAGGTTGTACCGTTAGACCGGTATATATATATATATATAATGCAAAAAGTAGCGGGGTAAAAACCCAATGGGGGAACCCAAATGGGGGAAAAACAAACCCACCCCTTACAGGTCTTAAAAATTGTTAAAAAAATAGTGCAATTCTGGCACTTCCAGTGTAAAATGCAGCCCGTTTTTAGTTAATATTAACCAAAAAACCCGATCTAAGTAGCTTTTTTGAGATCTCATGTGCCGTAAAAAATGCAGCATCAACTGGACAGGTTTCATAAAGTTTAACACAAACATAGGGCAATTTTTGGAAAATGCTAAAAAACCATGTAATATGAGGAAACTTATTAGTCTATCGTGTAGAGAATGGTTTTTTACGTAGAATTGGCTGTTAAAATCCACACTTGGACCTGTACTGGGTCCTCCAGCAGCGAAATGGCACTTTTAGGGTTTTTAGCCTCTAGCAAGCCAGGTAAGCAAAATTCTCCGAATCTGACCGCATAGGATGACGCAGCGTGCTCGATAGTACCGTGCTATAGTCTCTAACTGTTTCCATGTTGAGTTAAAAATTCACAAAAATTTGGGCGGGTTTCTCTCTAAAGTGGGTTTTTCCTCGCCACGTTTGGCAATGTGCCAGACTAGCGGTGCTTCGGATCAGTCTAATTTTTGCTGTGTGCAAAGAGGAAGAGTTGCCATCATTGCAGATATTTGCAAAACTTTTCTAGCCCAACCCAGTCAAAAGTTACATCGATCCAAACTTTTGTCAGATTTTCGGATGGCTGGCCCAAAAAGTAGGTGTCAATTTCAAAATGTCAAAAATGAGCAGGAGCGAACCAAATGACTTGATCTTTCCACACACAGGTTAGAAATATATAGTCGCGCTTTCTGCTGCTGTGTTTTGGAGCTCATAGCTCCAACTCACGACCCAGGAGGTGGGTGGGGTTTTCCCCCCAAAAGGGGGTGGATTTTTTCACGCCATGGTTATAAAGTTGCTAAAATATGCCCCCATTTTCGGGGCCCCCACAAATTTTGGCCTAGAAATCAGCCAGGAGGCCCGCCCCCCAGCAAACTTCCCTCCTCCAGAAATTTAGGCCTAGGAAAAAGCCAGCTTTTTCCAAAATCTTGGGTGCAGTTTTGCATATACGTGTATATATATCGAAACCGAGGTATATACGTTTCGGCCTTGATAGCTTTTGCTTTTCTCTCAGTTGTTAGGACACATGGAAAGAACGAACGTGGTCCTCACCGGCGCTTCTGGTTTGCTGGGCAGGAGCATTTATCAGAAGCTAACTGAAAGTCCTTCCAGTGATTGGGAAGTCCAGGGATGGGCCTTTAACAGACTCCATGATGGGAAGTTCGTGAAGGTTGATTTGCTCAACACGGCTGAAGTGACTGGTGCTATAGAAAAAGCAAAGGTTGGTAATATTATTTAAATTGCTGTGTTAATAATTTTCCGCAATTCAAATGTGCCCAGGGTTTACACACAGAAGGATGTAGTATGAATTATATAATGAATTGCACATGGGGGGATACTCACAACCAAATGATGCGGGCTTGAGAAATTTGGGGGAACATTGGTAAACTTCCAAGCATTTAAGGTGGTGATTCCTTTTGGGCACATATTGTTGGTTGACGGCTCAAACCAAGATGAAATTTGATGAAACTTTCTAAAATAAGTTCATTTGGTGTTCTAACACCCTCCGCGCAATCCCGCTTCAAAATTTCGAGAGTTCCGTTCAATACAGTTTTCGCCAATTTCTGACAGTTTAACAGCAACTGCACAGTTATGACTATACTCATTTGAAAGATCTCGTTGAGCTTTACATTTTTGCTTTTCTAAGCAAGTTTCTAGTTCTTCTATAGCCGATTTTCTTATTTTGGCGTTGAAAACTTGTCATTTTTGCAGAAATCAAATAATCCACGATTTCTTGAGCTACGCAAGTCGTAAAATTTTGCTAAGGGTGTGGATTTGAAGGTCTCGTCGAGGCCGATTATCCGAGGCATGATAGTCTTCCAACTGCTATCCCGTGAGCTGCTATCATAAAAATGTAGTTTTTGCAAAAACATGACCAAATTTTTTCCAGCGATTGTGGAGCATTTACTATGCAAGCTAGAGGGTTGTCACCTACTAGACGTGTTTTACACAAAAATACCCAGGGCCCAGGGGACCCTTTTTTAGTTGTCCCGATTGCTGCTTTCTAGCTAAAGTGGCCGCTTGCAAAAGTTGGGAAAAGTAGGCTAAATGCAGGATGCGCAAACGTTTTAGTTAATTTCTTTATAACGAAGAGCGGTTTCATAATAATTAAAAATGGGTCCCCAGCTATTTGATGGAAGAATCGGATGATGTGGCCAAAGTCTCGCGAAAAAATTTACTTTAGTCTGCAAAAAATCTGGAAAATTAAATTACTTCGAAAATACAGTAAAATAATTTCCGAGAACTAAAGTTAGGTTCATTGCATTCATTAGAAAGAGAACATATTATATAAGCTCCATTTTGATATAAAAATGGCTTCTTAACTCCGAGTAATGAATGAATAATAAGGGTTCAAAGTTGATGTCTCCAAAAGGAATTATATACCACCTTAAGAGTAATCATACGTAAATGTATATTATACGTACGTACTTAATACGTTGTATGTATATATAATAATCAACTATCCAAAACAAACTTCACAATTATAGCAATATTCTAGTAAATACATTTTGCAACATTTAGCCTCACATAATCATCCATGCTGCTGCTGAACGTAAGCCTGATGTGGTTGCACAGAAAATGGACATGTCGTTTGACTTGAATGTTAACAGCACCATGGAATTAGCTAAAGCCGCCGGTGCGTTAGTCGTGCCTGTTAGCGCCCCTACATAATATGGGTGTAAGGGCGTCTGCGCGGCCCTCTGGAGACCATGTTGGCCTGGTGCCAGCTAATTAGAGGTCCGGGAGTGGTAAAAAGGTTACCATCGTAAACAACTCGAGTAGTACTACAAGTACCACCATACTTTTGGTTCGAATTCGAAACTTCGAAATTTTGCACTAGGCGATAGTTACCGTGCGTTTGTTTTTTTTTCTCGGTGAATAACGCTTATTGGAAATGCATTTTACGGCTAAGTGTTGGAACGATGTGGGCATTTTGGCACCATACTACTATTATATGTTGGTAGACAGGATCCCCCATGCTACCTTTTTTGGTCATTTTGGCACCTGGCCAATTTTGGCTCTGTGCCAAGGTCCCAAAGTCGGACTTTCGCTATTTTTCGCAAATTTTGGTCACACTTTTCTAGAACTGGGTACAAGCTGGAGAGGTCTAGTATCTTTTGTTGAAAATTACCAGTAGGGGTGCATAGAGTAACGAGGGGGACTTTTTAATTTTGCTCCCATGCTTTCAGGAGATGGGCCCAAACTTTGTTTGCATTATTTAGGTCTGTTTGGGCGAAAAGATTCTTAGTCCCACTTTTACTAGAAATGGCCTAAAAGTCACTAAAAATGGCGTTTTTCGGCCTCGGGGTGGTCCCCATATATAGTAAATCGGGGTCGCTGAAAACGATGAGCATACTGCCGATACCTCCCGAAGTGACCTCTGGTCAGCATGGCTCCCGTGGTTCCTCGCCCAGGGTCAGAGTTGGGAAAACTCACTCTAAACAGCGTTTTTCGGCGTTTTGTCGGGGGCATATATAGTAAATCGACTACGCTCGTTTCAATGGGCATATCGCCGAAACCGGCGGAAGTGACCACTGGTCACTACAGCCTATGGGGCCTATTGACCACTGGTCAAACGGCCTAAAACTGCGTTTTTCGGCGTTCTGGTCGGGGGCATATATAGTAAATCGACTACGCTCGTTTCCATGGGCATATTGCCGAAACCGACAGAAGTGACCACTGGTGCACTACGGCCTAGGAGCCCTCTTGACCACTGGTCAAACGGCCTAAAACAGCGTTTTTCGGCGTTTTGGTCGGGGGCATATATAGTAAATCGACTACGCTCGTTTCAATGGACATATTGCCGACACCGACGGAAGTGACCACTGGTCACTACCGCCTATGGAGCCTATTGACCACTGGTCAAACGGCCTAAAACTGCGTTTTTTGGCATTTTGGTCGGGGCATATATGTATAGTAAATCGACTACGCTCGTTTCAATGGGCATATTGCCGAAACCGATGCAAGTGACCACTGGTCAAATGGCCTAAAACAGCGTTTTTGTGGGGGACATTTATAGTAAATCGACTACGCTCGTTTCAATGAACATATTGCCGAAACCGATGGAAGTAACCACTGGTCACTACGGCCTTGAGGCCCTATTGACCACTGGTCAAATGGCCTAAAACAGCGTTTTTCAACATATTGGTGGGGGGAATTTATGGTAAATCGACTACGCTCGTTTTAATGGGCATATTGCCGAAACCGATGGAAGAAACCAGTGGTCACTACGGCCTACTGATCACTGGCAAACTCCTAAAACGGCGTTTTTCGAACCTTTGGCGGTACCCATACAGTAAGTCCGGGTCGCTGAACACGATGGGCTTATAAGTCCTTTAACAAGTTTTCTCCGTATACCACCCACAAACAGTGGTTGGGGCGGAGATATTCAATGGTTGTACTATATATATTTTCTGGCATTTTTTTAGTGGGGGGGGGGTGGGAGGCCCCCCACTTTTGGCAGCCCCCCCCACATTCATCCCCCCCACTTTTCGGCAAGCCCCCCTCCCACTTTTTTGGGGGTCGCCCAAAAGTGTCGAAAAATTAGGTTTTTGAGGTCAAATTTTCAAAACTTTTCTGCATTTTTAGCTAATTTATGGCCTTATAAGTTAATTTTAAGCTTAAAAACAGCGAGTTTTTTTGTGTTTTTACCTAAAAAATGCTAATTTTTCGCTAAGGTATTTTATACCTTGAACTCGCCCCCCCACATTTCGGAAGCCCCCCCCACTTCCCCCTCCCCTAGGGGGGGGGGGCCCCCCCCCACTATCACAACCCTAAAAAAATGCCAGATTTATATAATGACTTTTCTGCTCTACCTACGGCACTGTTTAAGCTCCTTATGTATATCAATTACCTCATTGCTGGAAAGGGATCCTTTAAAATGACAGAAGGACAAGAAATAAAAATGCTCCTCTGGAGCATGAAAAAAGTAATATGGGTGATGGTGAGGTTGCAAAATCAAGAGAGGACTAGTCTTTAAAATGCTTAATATGGGGCTAGGTTCAAAAATAGAAGAGGACTAGGTTCGCCGAACAACCCATATTTGCGGGATTTGACGTTTCGTCTTAGCTTGAGCTATCAATGTCAGTAAATAAAAATTTTAAGCAGTTGAATACTCGTTGAATATAGCTGCTTGCATGCGCTGTTGGACTAGCTAGAAATATATACGTAAATTATCATAATTTTGTTGTGTTGAACTTCGGCAGGCTGTACTAATAGGCGAGATCTAATGCTATGATGCTAAAGCTATTGGTCCAAGTCAGGAGGAAATAGAAGATCGTCGGAGAGTCCTAAATTATTCTTGAATATAAATTTTCCGTATAAATGGATACGTAAAATGCACTGGTTAGTATAAAGCACTTATCGAAGAACTCTTTTGCTAAAATAAAAAGTTCGAATAAAGCTCGAACACATACCGTAGCTGTAGGTTATTTATGAACTATAAACTAAATGTATCGTGGATATGCATAATAATTTACATGTACAAACCGCGAATATGGGTTGTTCGGCGAAGCTGTGCCTATATTATTTCGCTCACAACATAGACCTCTTGTATTTTTGAACCTAGTCGCATATTAAGAATTTTAAAGAGTTGTCCTATCTTGATTTTGCAACATCACCATCACCCATATACTTTTTCTGCTCCAGAGGAACATTTTATTGCCTCTGTGAGATTATATCATCTAATTTAGTATTGAGAACTATAATTTAAAATATAGAAATTGATATAGATAATTGTATATAAAGCTTTTACAGTCCGCGAATATGGGTTGTTCGGCGACGCTGTGCCCATATTAGTTCGCCCACAACCTAGTCCTCCTGTCGTTTAGAACCTAGCCCCATATTAAGCATTTTCAAAACTAGTGCTCTCTTGATTTCGCAACCTCACCCCATCCACTCCAGGGTATTTTTTACCGGGGGGGGGCGCCCCCCCTTCGAAATTGACCTTCCCCCCGAAAATCCCGAAATCGCCCCCTTCCGGGATTTTTGCTTCCCCCATCCGGGATTTTTTGGGGGCCCAAATTCTTGCCAAAAATAGGCAAATTTTCAAAACTTTTCCTGCTTCGCCGGAGATTTTTTCGTAAAAATTACTATTTTTAGCTTAAATCCTTGCATTTTTGAGAACTTTTTGCCTTTCTACATGTAAAATGCTCCAAAAAATACCAAGTTTTAGCTCATTTTTGCAAAAAAATCCCCCCCCGGGCCCGGCCCCCCCGAAAAAAATCCCTAAAAAATACCCTGCACTCGTATTACTTTTCCATGCTCCGGAGGAGCATTTTTATTTCATGTGCACACACAACAACCCGCTAGGTCTTTTTGCTGGTTTTTACTGCTGATCAAACAACTAAATTTTTAACCTTTTATTTCGTGGATTTTCAGTTGGGACCCCCACTCCTAAGTCCCCCACTTTTTGGGGTTCACTCCCTCACTATAAGGTAACCAGAAAATGCAAAGTTTAGGATTTTGAGTCAGCCATCATTTGTTTTTAAAATAAATCTATTTTGGTACTAACACTTGATATTTGAGCACTTTTAAGGTTAGTTGTAGCAGCGTTTGTCGACATCAGTTTATTCTCTGCAGTTTTAGCATTTGTAGGCCATTTTATCCCCCCCCCCGCCTCTTGTTTGGCCTAGAAGAAACCCATCTGCTTGCAAAAACTATTAGAAGTGCATTTCTACACGAGCTAAACTTCCGGCAAAGCCAGAAATAGTTTGAGTTCAGTCGCCCTCAAAACCATATTCCCGATTTCTGTTGGGAACCTCTACCACCTGCGTTGAAAGTAAAAACCGTAATATGAAATTTCTAATAAACTGTATGGTTTGGAAAAATTGCTGACGTCAAACAATTCTTGGTTAAACGCGTCACTACCTAATTTTTTATAACTATGATTTTTACTTTGCTATTTCAATAGACTTAAAGCTCTCCTAATCTGTGTCAGTGCGGACTATGTGTTTGATGGGGCGCGACCTCCCTATAGAGAACGGGGCCGGCCGAAATCCTGAATGCCGTACGAAGAGATGAAGCTGAGGGGAGAAATGGCTGTCCAGGGAAATTGTCGAGGTGAGCTGCCATTATATTATATACCAAGAAATAAAATGTGCTCATTAGGACTTTTTTACTTATCTGTGGAGCGGTTGAACTCGAGATGTGATTGGGGCGACTGGAGACTTCCCGAGAGCTGAAGGATCGTTGTAGGTTTCCCTTCCCAGTAGGAGAGTGAAAACCCTGGTGTGGGTTGTTGCAATTCGTCGCTTCAGAAGCAAAACAGCGTATCTAAGTCATATTTTTAGTGAATTGAAGTGAATGGTATGCAAAATGTTGACAGAGCTATAAAACAACTTTTGGCACGTCCACGGATGTGAGCCCGGACTGTGTACTGAAGGCCGTGAGTTGACGGCTCTTTTCTGATAAGGACGTGTTTGTTGTCTGAGGCCCCGTCGGACAAGAAACACCTCCTATCAGCCCCCTCCCCCCCTGTAATTATGTACTATGATGTAGCCCCCTTATTATGAGTCTGTTACAGATACATAGTAGAATAGGGCTTGAAGGTCTCTATTGGAAGAATTGGATCAACGGAAGCTAGCCTGGATTTGGGAGCAATTGGAACACTGGAGGATAGATTGGACTAGTGAATTGAAGGCATAGATAGACCTGGTGGGGTCTATGCGGAAGGAGGAAAAGATAAGTCCAGCCTCTGGTCTATCAGAACCTTCACTATTTCCTCAAGGTCTTACCAAATATGATATAGAAACCAGTCTGCCCAGGAAACATGCTCATTTGTCTGGACGGTAACTTTTCACATCAGCATGACAGGTATGCCGACCTGCTATCCGGTGACCAGCGACCACTTAGGGGAAAGAGCGTTAAAGGAGGTCTGCCATGCGGTCTGGCCTGAAAAATAAGGAATTTAGACTCCTGGTCAGCACTGTCATGGTACCGCTCGGCTTACTTGTACAAACTAAAAGTACAGGGGGTGGCTCTCCGAGTTAAGCTTACTACATTTACAGTTTACTGTAAATGTCTCCTTTGTGGGGCCTCGCGAAAGCTCACCGGCTAGCGGGCGGGAAGTAACTATACCTACCTACCTACCTTGGCAAAAGAACGCAAGTCCAACTCCCCTTATTAATCGAGCTACGCTATATCTCAAAAGTGTAAAAATGCTACCTTGCGTTGTTTTGCTTCTGATGCGACGAAAGTGTTTTGGGGCTGTCTTTTTTGTATTTTGTTAGCATATAGGTTTAATAGTACCTATATATAGTTTGTCTGTATAGAAGCGTTCAAGTGACAATTCTGCTATTCGATGTGTTCAGTTCCAGTGCTTCTTTTTTATTAGTTTCAGTTTAGACTATGCCATTCTCCGCGTTCCCATTCTGTACGGTCGGGTGGAGCGACTGGGTGAGGGTGCCGTGGATGTGATCCTGAAGAACATGATTGAGGCCAAGCCATCTGGCACGCCGGTGGACATGTCCAACCATGAGAGACGCTGTCCCACCCATGTTGAGGATGTGGCCAGTGCAGTCTGTCTTTTGGCGGATCTGTGGCGCAAGGTGTGTGTGCATTAATTAGTTAATTACGTAATAATTATTGCAGTGACACTGTTTATGACACGACATGTCATTTCAACTTGGTTTCACGCGTCGTGTCGTTAACACGGCTATTGCTATGCATTTGCAGTGTATGGTTATTGCGCTGTAAATGTCGCTATTAGTCCGACTAAAACTGTAACTTGGGTTGGGTTGGTGATGGAAACTAGAATAACTACAAAGCAAAGCTAAAAAGGTTGTTGGTTTAATATTTAAAATTTAAAAAATGAGTCGGAACTACTTTTATTGTTGAAATCTAGTGGAGTAGTAGTGTTTATTCTTCTTCGTATACTGTGTTTTTTTCGTCCGAACTTTTTGCGGTCCGTGGCGCAGTGCCCCAAATGCGTAATTTGGAAAAAAATTGCGCCACGCCTGTTTTCGCTCAAAAAACCTATTTTAGTGTTATCATAGGGGTCGCGGTAGCGACCCCTATAATATGAGTGAAAATGGTCGAATGACCGTGTAAAACAAGGCTGCGCAGAAGCTGCGCAGATCCTGCGCAGATTATGTGCGCAAAAAATTGTACGTGTCGAGTTTAGTATGTGTGCGAAGTTTCATCCCCGTACCACTTTCCGTTAAAAAGTTATGCCAAAAATCGCTTACGAGAGTGATGTTTTTTTTCCGGTTTCTCGCTTTTGATGTCTCATAAGGGGGTCTTGTAGCTTGAATAACTACAGATAGAAAAATTTTTGCCTATGAAACCCATATATATTCTTGTAGTACAAATCAAAAATAAGAAAATAAGCTAGTTTTTATGCCTCCCAGGGCCGGAAAAAATTTTTGGCTGGGGGCCAAAGTCGGCCAAAACGCTAAAATGGCCAAAAAGTATGCTTCAAAGGCGCCTTAATAAGTCAGATTGGGCTATATATGGGGCAATACTGACTATATGGTTAAACAGTACACATATCGGGGTCGTTCAAATTCGTACGTAATTTTTCGGTACTGGCCGGCCAAAGTTGGTGAATTTTGGGTCGAACTTTGAACTTAATTTTTTCGCTTATTTTGCTACATGGGTGGCTCAAATTTTGCATACAAAGGTTTTTTGGGACGGAGAATCGATTCCCGCTATCAGTTTTGCTGCCCGACTAACCCAAGTTGCTGGGCTGGTTCCACTTGACCGTCTGAGGGGTCATGTCGGTAGCCGCTTCCCGGAGGTCCATAGTAGGCTTTACTTTGCCTCTCCAAACTTTGTCTATAGGGGTTTTCTGGTGCGCCCAGCTCATACCCGGTGTCCGTTTTGCCGTCTGACCCACCCATCTAGCTGTGCTGGTTCCACTTTGCCGTCTGGAGGGTCCGGTCGGTACCGACTTCCGGGAACACCATATAGGACTGTACATAGCCCGACAAAACATTGTATATAGGGGTTTTCTGGTGCGCCCAGCTCATTCCTGGCATCCGTTTTGCCGTCTGACCCACCCATCTTGCTGTGCTGGTTCCACTTTGCCATCTGGAGGGTCAGGTCGGTGGGAGGTCATGGGGTCAAAAATGAAAATTTTCAAAAGTGGTCAAATTTGGTACCAAATGAAAGCCCTGAGCGAGCTGAGCAACTTTTGTCATAGAACTGCATGCTCAAACTGGCTGTAAAGTGCTGTGGTGGGGTGGATTGGGGACTTAGGCGATTTTCGGTCAAAAATGAAATTTTTCAAAACTGGTCAAATTTGGTACCAAATGAAAGCCCTGAGCGAGCTGAGCAACTTTTGTCATAGAACTGCATGCTCAAAGTGGCTGTAGAGTGCTGTGCTGTGGTGGGGTGGGGACTTGGCGATTTTCGGTCAAAAAATGAAATTTTTCAAAACTGGTCAAATTTGGTACCAAATGAAAGCCCTGAGCGAGCTGAGCAACATTTGTCATAGAACTGCATGCTCAAAGTGGTTGTGGAGTGCTGTGGTTGGCTTGCTTGCTACCGTTGAAAGATATCTATACATACCTTCATGAGCATACATATATAAAATAATAGAAAACAAGAACAAAAAGTGCTCCTTCGTCGCATGTAAAATACATATGAGTCTTCGTAGGCAGGTTGTACATAAGCAAAAACTAGCCTGTAAAATATATATGAGTTCCGTAGGGAGGTTGTAAATTAAGGAAAACAAGTTGCAACCGCTTAACATATGAGCCTGTCCTACAACGAGGCTCATATTGGCGTCACAGTGCATTCCACTTTAAAGCTTCATTAAAGAACCTCGGCTTTATCCTCATTACGGAAAAAATGAATAGACGTTGTGGCCCAGAAGAAATGGACTGAAGTGAACTACGACTGCTCAAGCTGAACTGTACACGCAACCTGTTTCTTGAAACACTATGGCACACCTCTAATGCATTCTCGAAACACTTTCACATTATACACACGCAGAATGCGTTCCCACTTGGCTGTGAGTCAGAGCGCCTCATGGCGTACCGTATTGAGCATATGCACACTATAATGACTGATCAACATTATATATATGAAGGATAATTTGTAATGAAAAGCTTTATGCAGTATGTATTTATATAAAAGTAAATCTGCAAATTATTCGTATTATGACATATATACGCCAATGAGCCTCGTTGTAGGACAGGCTCATATGTTAAGCGGTTGCAACTTGTTTTCCTTAATTTACAACCTCCCTACGGAACTCATATATATATATTTTACAGGCTAGTTTTTGCTTATGTACAACCTGCCTACGAAGACTCATATGTATTTTACATGCGACGAAGGAGCACTTTTTGTTCTTGTTTTGTACTTTATTTAAAGTTTTACAGCACTTTTAATGCTTAATTTATCGTTTCGCCACGCCAGAAAGGAGCCTTCTAAAATTTTACGCAATTCTTAGCGCGAAAGTGGGTGAATAGAATATATATATATAGGGATGCACCGGGGCCTGACCCCGGCCCCGGTAGTCAGGCTGGCTTACTTCTAGGCCAAAATTTTTGGGGGGGGGGCGTGGGGGGGGGGGCCTCCACGACCCCCCCCCCCCCATCGATGGGGGGGCTCACCGAAAAGGGGGGGGGGCATATTTTTTGACAAATTTTTAGGTTTTTTGCGTAAAAAATGCTAAATCGCTAAAAAATAACTAATTTTGGGCGTTTTTAAGCTAAAATAGTGGAAATTTAGGTAAAAATCCGGCGAAGCCGGAAAAATTTTGAAAATTTTGGCTAAAAATGGCAAAAAATGGCAATTTTTGGGGTTATGGGGGGGAGGTCGGAATTTATGGGGGGGGGCTTTTTATGGGGGGGGGCTCCTCGAATGGGGGGGGGGTAGGTAGCCCAATGGGGGGCCCCCCCACCCCCCCCCCCCCCAGTAGAAGTAAGCCAGTCAGGCCCCGGCCCCGGTGGTCAGGCCCCGGTACCGACCGGTATTATGATTACGTATTTAACATTGTGTTGTTTTGACGACATTAAAGAAAGATCAGAGACGAATACGCTAAAGAAAGAACGCTAATGTTATAGCTGGGAACGAAATAGGAACAATTACGTAGATGCGCCGAAGGCGCAAAAATTTTTCAAGAATGTCTTTTGCAAGTTCAAAACTTTTCAGTTTTCAAGAAATTAATAAATAGTTGATTCAGGAACCCTCCATTTTCGTGTGTTCCAAGAAAATTGTGCGGCCACGTGCGAGGGGTAAGTTTCGTAGAGTTGAACAGATTATATACACCTACAATTTTCATTTTTTAATCCACGTACGGTTCCTGCACTTGATGTGTTGTATAAAATGCTTTGATGCCCCAAACAATTTTGCAAAGGCAGTTTTGAATTATATAGTGGAAAACAAAACATAGCTGATACAATACAACGCTTAAGCATCAAGATCAACAACAAACAACCATAAAGTTTCGGAGTAAACTCAAATAAGCAAATGTACACACAATGCGGGGGGGTCTGGGGGCGGCAGCCCCCAGCAAAAATTAGGAGAATTTTAAAATTTTCGACTCCAAATCGCATTTTTTTAAGCATATTTTGGCTCAAAAATTTTTGCGTACTGTGGCGCAAAGGCCCAAAATTTTTTGCGTATTTCAGAAAAAAATTGCGTAATTTCGCAGTTTGTGGCGCAAAAAGCCCAGTAAAATATGTGTACATAATGTGTATATATGCATTTCTATGTGTCGTATTCTTTTTTATGTTTTTTGCTGTTGTAGGACAAATTTGCCGTTCACGGCATCTATCATTGGCGCGGTGACGAAGAGATGACCAAGTATGATATGGCCGTGATTATGGCCAACAAATTTGGCCTGCCCGCCAGTCAATTGCGGGCCGTGGGCGAATCGGCCGGGGCGGGCGCGGCCAGCCGTCCCTACAATGCCTGGCTGGCCAATCAGAGACTGGTTGAACTGGGGCTGACCAATCAGCATAGCTTTGCCACTTCCATCTCCTGTCTACAGCCTTTTATTGGATGAGTGCTTTTATTATAAGCTCTGTTTCAAATAGTGCACGCTGCAGTAATTATTTGATTTTAAGGGGGGGGGGGGAAGGGTCGCCGGGTACCAATAAATTTATAGTCACATTATTTATTTATTTATATTTCATTTATTTATTTCGCTCATTTTCAAGTATAATATACGCCCATATGTCCCCCAAAACAAGACAAATTTTCTGGTCCCAGCGTCAACCCAGTTAAGAGATATATATTGCAGTTTAAATCCTTACAATTTAATACTTATACACCAGTATCCCTTGCTGGGGGCTAAGAAGACGTGTACACATACTTTACTTTACTTTACTTTACACGGCATCACTGATTCCAATGCTTCGCCGGTATCACCATGATCATCCATGATCGACTAGGTTGTTAACAATCTGCTGCCACTGGTGTCTGTTGGCAGCCAGATCTGCACATATTTGTCGCCACTGCGTTGGCCAGAATCTTCCGTATGGCACTCGGAGAGGTAGGACATCCTTCTGTACAGTCCTCAACCACGTTTTTCTGACTCCGCTCCGTGGTCGGCGCCAAACAGCAGGTGGATCCGCCATTGCCAAGGATTTAGCAATTGTTCCTTCAGGTAGACGTAACACGTGGCCGAACCAAGTGAGCCGCTTGCGTTGGATTATCGAGGCCAATGACCCATTTTCTCCAATTCTTTCACGTATCTCCCTGTTCGTGACTCTGTCCAGATACGAGACTCGTAGGATACGGCGAAAGCATCGCATTTCAAAAGCTTCCAGCTTACGGAGGTCAGCTTCCAGTTGTGGCCAGGACTCTGCACCATAAAGGAGGATAGATCTTACTATTGCTCGATAAAATCGGAGTTTCACAGTTAACGTGACTTCACGACATTTCCAGAGCTTCGTGAGTTTCTGAAACGCAGCAGAGGCCTTCGCAATGCGAAGACGTACTTCTGACGATGGATTTCCGGTGCTTGAAACTTCGCTTCCCAGGTAGACAAACTGCTCCACATTTTCCAAGGGGTCTCCGGCTGCTGTGATAGGAGTAGGATTGATAGCACTGACATAGCGTGTACACATAGAATGGCAAAGGACTACGGTATGACAAATACACCAATTTACACCCTTTACCTGTATGTAGATAATATTTATCACTGCCTAAATTACAATGACAAGCCAAGCAATGAGAGAGAAACAGCGCTTGAACTGTTTTGGTAAAGGTCATTCCGACTGTTCACTTCAAACTTTAACACGCTCTAACTTTCACATATTAGTTTGAAGAGACTTGGTGTAAGAAGATAAAATGTTCCGGACATCAAGAGCTTCAATTTGAAATAAAATATGGCTATGTTTGAAAAAAATGGAAAATTTGGCATTTTTTGCACATAAGTGTCCGCCATGCTGTTGTAGTATGTAGCCAACGCAGCAAAGCACAGGCTATTGGCATGAAATTTTACATACCCTTTGGCATTATGCCTGTCAATTAGCACACCAAATTTTATTGAGATACCTTAAGTTTTGGCTGACTTATAAATCGTCAAACACGAATTTTTTTGGAAAAATGACGATTTTTTGAGGAAAAATGGAATTTCTGCTACCAAAACTGTGAGCTAGTGAAAAGCCCTGATAGGGATTGATTACATGCAAAACAAAGCTCTAGCAATATACTGCGCTAATATCTAAACGCGAAGTTTCTACACCAAAGGGTTAGTTCAGGACGGGACACAACGTTCACTGACGCTACACATTTGTAGCGCGACTTGGAGCAAAAATCGACTTCCCCGGACTTTGAAAATTCGTATAAAATCAGCGGCTCTACGGGAAATAACCTCGTGTAGATTTCGCACTTTACGTAGTCCAAATTAGGTTTACACCATTTTTTCATACAAGCCGATTTTCTCTTATAACAACGCGCAAACTTTTGGTAGCAGAAAAATTTTCTACACTTCATTTTCCTATTTGTAGCACATGTCGGGGTCACCTTTGGAGGGCTATTATAAATGATAGGAAAAGTTTTGCAACAAACGCAATTGTCTTGTTTTGCGGACCCACGTGGACTACGAAATATATATGTGAAAATGAGAGAAATCACAGATGGTCGGAAAATCGCTACCCCCTTAATTGTAATGATTGTTCTTGTATTACGTAATCATGGTGATTGTTTATAGTTTATTGTTGTTGCTTGTTGATGGTTTATGATTAGTAAACTGATTTTATTTACTAAATATATGAAATGAGTTGTCTGCTGTTACTAGTCTTCTAGATACTAAATAGGCTGGTATAATGCATTTTGGTGCAGTATTGCTACTGAAGAAAGAGTAGATCGTATGTGTCTCTCCCTGCGATCCGTGCAAAAGTGTCTTCAAAGTTTGTATGCACAAAATTTGAAATTTTACTCTCCATTTTCGTTCATTTGCAAACAATCTGTTCTGAGTTATGACAAAGCAAAATTAACAAAATATATCTAACGAAAACTAAAAGATTTGGTTGCGTTAGCTTATCAAGTCTTGGTGAGAGGACGGCATGGCACACTTATGATGTTGGAAGCTAAGGTCTCTCGCAAACTAGAAAATTGGGATCACTTATTCATCACTTAATATATATTCATTACGGGTCCACAATGTAAAGAAATAATGAGAAACACCTGCCTGCTTGTGGACTTAGTCCGAACAGGAGAGAGCCAATGGGTGCTGTGAGCGTTCTTACCCAGAGAACTAGTCAGTATGTATGAGCCCCCAATTTAAGAAATGAAACAGTCGCTTCAGAACCTGAGACCCGAAATATTCGCGAGCCATAACATTGTATTTTCAAAATTGTTATAATGAGACAAGGCCACGAACTTAAAGTTTAAAAGGGAATATATATATGTATATATGAGCCAACAATTTGGGCAAAATCCCAGTGTGAAAACAGGAAGGAAGAAATCTAGGCTTGCATTCATATGTTTCGATTTTCGAGATGCTATGATCTGCTGCTTTTGCAATAATGAGCCACTACTGCTGCTGTGCTTGTGCGATTTACTATATTCCATTATATGATGCAATTTGAAAAAACTTCAGTTAAAAGTTACTTCTACTTCCAATCTTAACAAATTACTTCTAAGCTGTCTAAGTGGTCCCGAAAGTGAAAACGGCAAACTTTCCTTTCAAACTCTGCGTTAGCAGTGATTTGTCAAAGTTAACGACGTTAATTCCTAACAATTATATATACCAGAGGTAGTTGTGAGTTGTGACCGCAATTTCTGTAATAAAAACTCCATTCTGATATCTGAGATACCATTTGTAAGTCTCAGGAAATACTTTGGCGTAACCTTCCTCGACCATTTGGTGGGTCAACTAGTTCGCCAAAATTATATGGTTGGTTCACGCGCGGACGGACGGAGGGAGAACGTGGGACAGCTCAAAAAAGTATCTGATCACCTGTTCACTGTAAGCTGTGAATGGAGGAACGGACAAACGGATCAGTATAAACGGAGAAAGGAAAATTATATATCAAGTTAAATCTTGGTTACTTCAAAATTATTCTGTGCGTAAATAATTCGTACGGTTTTGTTCAGTCCTTCTTTAAATTATTCAGAAACAACTTACTGTTTGCCCTTGCTTTCTCCGTTTATCTATTCATCCGTTTCTCTGAAGCATCTCCTCTCAGTATAAGCTAAAGTTGTAAACTAAAGATGCCGATGACTGAACTCAGCCGTCGAAAACACACCCATACCAAATTTTAGCTCTGTTCAGTTTTTCGATTCAGCTTTCCGTTAGCTCAGCATAAGCTTACATCTTTAGCTTATTGAGCTAACGAAAACTAAAATAGAAGAATGGACGGATCATATCAAGGAAGTAAGCAAAATTGGTCAATTTCAACAGCATGCTGCTGGCGACTGACACAACCTTAAAGCTTAAGTTGCACATCGTTGGAAAGCTGAGGAGAGGATGTGCCCTCTCAAATGCTCTAAGCCATTTTGCTGCAGCTTACACCTAGCAAGTTTTACTTGTCGTCAAAGGTCAGCTAAAATCGACCAAAACGGCAAATTTTGGCAAAGCTTTCAAGATAACACTTTATAGAGACAACTTACAGCAAAATGCATTATACATACCACTGGAAAGAGCACGTCGTCAGCTTTCCAACGATGTGCAACTTAACCTCTAAAGCTTGTGTCAGTCGCCAGCAGCATGCTGTTGAATTTGACCAATTTTGCTTAGGGGGGAACTTCCTTGATATGATCCGAATGGACTTCATATTCGTTTTCAGCGGTCTCGAAAACATCTATAACCAAGTTTTCATCAAAATCGTATCTCGATTACCCCCCCCCCCCTCCACTCAAAATCCTTAAAACTCGACCAAATGAGCTAAAATTTACTATGGGCATGTTTTTTGACTACGCTGAGTTCAAATATGGCAAACTTTTTCGAATTCGCGAAATTCGATTTTTTTCGATTTCTAAGGGGGAACCAAGGGAAATCGAAAAATCTTGCCATATTTGAACTCAGCGTAGTCGAAAACATACCCATAGTAAATTTTAGCTCATTTGGTCAAGTTTTAAGGATTTTGTTTGAGTGGTGGGAGAGTAATCGAGATAAGACCCTCGAAAACAACAAATTTTTCGGTTCCCATTTGTGCCCCCTTACGAAAAAATTAATTTCGCGAAATCGAAAATTTTGCGATATTTGAAGTCAGCGTACTCGAAAACATACCCATACCTAGTGTTGTTTTAGTAGCCGATTTTCATTTCAGTTTCAGTTTCAGTCGGCGGTTCGAAATAATTTCAGTTTCAGTTTCAGTCGGCGGACCAAAATAGTTTCAGTTTCAGTCGGCAAAGTAAAATAATTTCAGTTTCAGTTTCAGTCGAAGTTTCAGTTTCAGTTTAAGTTCGCTTTAAAAACAACTGTTTCCAGCTCTCTGGGTTAATATAAAGCACAATATAATGTTTATTCAGCCTCTCTTACAGTAATGTTAACAAAATTGAAGCTCAAAACCTTAAAAATTTCAAGATTTAAGGAAAGACTGAAACTAGTTTCAGTCTTTTACCCAATATAGTTTCAGTTTCAGTCTAAAAATGTTTCAGTTTCAGTTCTCTTCTCAAAATAGTTTCAGTTTCAGTGACTGAAACTGAAACCTGTACAAGCTGAAACCTAGTTTCCGTTTCAGTTTCAGTGACTGAAACATCACTACCCATACCAAATAATTTTGAGTAGTTGGGGGTAATCGAGACAAGATCGAGAGAGTTAAGGAAGCAAACAACACTAGCTGTAGCTTTTTAGCAAAGACAGGGCACCACTACACCACAGGCACCGGATTATCAGCTGAACTTCTATATTTGGCTTATCAATCTTTCCTATGCTTGCTTCCCTTACAACACTGTGTCTCTCCCTTACTTTTCCCCCTACATTTGCTTTAGATTAATAATTCTAGTGTATCTGAGAGTGTGTGCGTGTAGTTTAAAATTTTGACGACTATAACCGACCACCTGTGCCTGCCTTTCTAGAGACTGCTGGCGCGCATGTTTTTATTAAACTGGCTTGTCTCTTTTCGTTCGCTCTCTAACTCAAGCCAGTCCCTGCAAACAAAATTTTCTATCAAACAACTACAGAAAGGAATATAATATATGTAGATGATATATAAATTTTGTGCACATATATGTGCACTACTGTGGTACTACTATTAGTAGGGGAGAAACAGAGAAAAGACAGAGATATGTGCACGCCTGTGCTTTGGAGTGAACATCTGGCCTTGTGTGAAACACGTGAATACACAAAACATACACACACAGAGACACCAACACCAACATTTAATACATAAGGTCTGAAAATGTTCTCTCCATCATACACAGCCGCTCTATGTCATCTGCACTAGGGCCCAGGTGTCCCCCCAAGTCGCACTTAGTTCGTATTTCTTCTACCCACACTATCCGTTATATTTAAGTATCAGATATCCGTTTAGCTCTTTCAGAAGAAACCCTTTCCGATCTATTTTAGGTATCAGTTTTTGGGCTGATTCCGAACACCGATTCATTGATTGATTCTAGTCCTGAATTTAGTCAGGTAATTTTTGTTGTTGACATATACTATGTATGCAGGGATCATAGGAAGAATTCTTCCCCACCACAACTGTGAAAATTTTAGGATTTAGTATTTTTATTTTAGCATTTAGCTGCAATGCAAAATTTTAAAGTATTTGTCGAAAAAGTTAAAAATAATGGCTGTGCTGGGAGGGAGGTTAAGTGTAATTTGGTTGTAGGCATAACAATGTGTCTATTAATTTTCCGCTACATTCTTGGAACAGAGAAAAGAATTGTAGGCTAGAGATTGGCCTACGCTTAAGTGTTACTTAAGTCGGCTATATTAGATACTTGCGTACGGGTTTGGCTAATCCTTGGCGTGGTTGTATTGTTGTCAGCTATAAGTTGACAACACTGTCGGCTACAGTTTGCAGAGCTGTCATTATCTCGACGGCTTAGGGATTTTATTGTCTGTGTAGATTCTAGAAGCTACCGTAATCCGTCCCCACCTCGCGATGTTTGAGCAAATTTATTCGGATATGTGTCTTGAGAAAATCTTATAGTATAGGGAATTATAAATAAGTAGTTAAAACGAAAAATATCGGATTCTTTGTATATACGTATCTGCGATATATACAGAATTACAGAAAACCCCGAATATAGCTTATACAAAGTCAGGGTATTGTATTCCCGAAGCTCATCTCGTTTTCCACTGGGAATTAGAAAATGTCAACTTTTGCAGAATCTAAAAAATTTGCAGTTCTGAAATTAGCGTGGTAGAAATTACGTGCGTATACCAAGTTTTAGCTTAACAGATTTAGAAATTTTAAGCGGTGGGGTGGGGGTATCAACGAGGCAGGTGCCTTGTGATTCGTCAAAGTTGAAAAGGTCGTTAAAGTTAACGTCAAAGTTAAAGTGGTAGAGAGATAATTGTAAAGTTTTGGCTCTGGAGAGAGCGCCAGAGCCTGGATAATGGGCAGCCAAAGACCTTTAGGGGGTGCTGTGCGCTTGAGGCTGGATACGAAACCTGGGCTTGGAGATAGTTCCAGGCCGGCCTAAGACAAGCTTCGCCAAAAAGATTTTGACCTAACGTGGCCGTAACTCAGATAGACTGCCAGATTTTTATGATATATAGTTAATTGGCTAGTAGACCCCTACCTACCTTACTTACCAACCTGTAACTAGGGCTTGCAGGAAAGTAGGCTTGAGAAAAATCCAATTACATACCCCCAACAGTGAGAAGTGCCCCCTTTTTAAAGCCCCAATTTTGGAATATGCAAATTTGGTAAAAGTTTCTACACGAAAACGTAGACAAGGAAGCGTTAGAAAATACGTGAATATTTGACAGAAATTGGAAATGAAAGTTTATGCAAATTAGGTAACAAAAATTTTGTCAGTAAGGCATCTGTCCACAAGAAAGTAAAATGCTCCTCCGGAGAATAGAAAAGTAATATGGGCGGATGTGGTGAGGTTGCGAAATCAAGAGAGGACTAGCTTTGAAAATGCTTAATATGGGGCTAGGTTCTAAAAGAACGGAGGACTAGGTTGTGGGCGAACCAATATGGGCACGGCGTCGCCGAACAAACCATATTCGCGGGCTGTAATTATTATACATTCATCTATATCAGTTTCCAGACTTTAAATTATAGCTCCAGATTCTAAATTAGATGATATGATCTATATCAGCCTATTCGTACTTCCATGTATATAGTCTGACTTTTCCTTCGAGAAAGTCTAAGCTTACTGTTCATTTTATGCATTTATACAGGCAGCATATTTAAAGAATAATTTAATAGTAGTGATTGTAATTGAATGCAAACCTGCCGCATTTAACCAATGGTTTTACCGCCACGTCCATAAGTTTCTGTCCGATACTTGTTATAGTCCAACTAAATTTAAGGTATATAGCTAGCCTAAAACTGCCCAGGCAAACAACTACTATACCTCGCAGATTACCTATTCAACATTTGTTACTCTAATGTTGACCGTTCTATATATATATATGTGTGACAAACGCTGAAGCGAAGCGTGCAAGCCCGTGAATATGGGTTGTTCGGCGACGCTGTGCCCATATTAGTTCGCCCACAACCTAGTCCTCCTTTCTTTTAGAACCTAGCCCCATAGTAAGCATTTTCAAAGCTAGTCCTCTCTTGATTTCGCAACCTCACTACATCCGCCCATATTACTTTTCTATGCTCCGGAGGAGCATTTTACTTTCTTGTCCTCTTAGCACTTTAAAGATTCTCTGACAATATTCCAATCTTGTTAAACATTGGCCTTAAAGATTAGCTCGTATGTCGAGGCCGAGGGAGAATTGGCAAGGGGAGGCCTTCATGAACGAACTTCCCCATCAAAATCCCCCTTTGGTACAAATTTTGCAGTGAAAAAATCAGAAAGCGAAATTTTCATAAATTTTCTTGTTCAACTTAACTAGTTTAATTAGACGGCGTAGTTTTCCGGCTTAATGGTGGATGCGTTTCCAGTGAGAATAATGAGTTAAGAAGGACCCGAGCATCCCGCAGGGTACTTACAGTACACAGGACTATAGGGCCACTTTTCGTGGGGGTTTGCCAATGGTCAGTAGGCCGTAGTGTCCACTGGTCACTTCCATCGGTTTCGGCAATATGCCCATTAAAACGAGCGTTGTCGATTTACTATATAAAAACATCCGCAACTAAAACCCCGAAAAACGCTGTTTTAGGGAGTCGACCACTGGTCAGTGGACCACCTAGTTCGTAGTGACCAGTGGTCAGTTCCGTCAGATCTGAAAATGTGCTCATTGAGACGAGCGTAATCGATTTGCTATAAATGCCCCCCACCAAAAGGTAAGGTAAAGGTTTACCCCAGGAGATTATCTCCGTCCTGCCACAGGACATGGGGTGCCGGTGCTCATCCCCGGATTCTCAGCCGTAGAGCCAGGAGTGTCACCTCAAATGATGACTGCATCCGTGGAAGGGGGGGGGCGGCCCTTCTGCACAGACTCCTGTTACTTTCCCACCGTAGTGGTACCCATTTACCGACCAGTTAAGGATGGATAGCTGGGTTGGCTAGAGTCGGTAAAGCTTTGTGGCCTCTGGGGATCGAACCACCCACCGTAAGATCGGAAGTTCTGACCATTGCCTTAGACCACTCGGCCATCGCGACCCCCCCACCAAAACGCCGAAAATAGTCCATTTGACCAATGGTCAATAGGGCCCCAAAGCCGTAGTGACCAGTGGTCACTTCCATCGGGTTCGGCAACATGCTCATTGAAACGAGCGTAGTCGATTTACTACATATGCCCCAACCAAAACGCCTACAAACGCTGTTTCAGGCCATTTGACCAGTGGTCAATAGGGCCCCGAGGCCATAGTGACCAATGGTCACTTCCATCGGTTTCGGCAATATACTCATTGAAACGAGCGTAGTCGATTTACTATAAATGCCTCCCACCAAAACGCCGAAAAGCAATGTTTTAGGCCATTTGACCAGTGGTCAATACGGCCCCAAGGCCGTAGTGGCCAGTGGTCACTTCCATCGGTTTCGGCAATATGCTCATTGAAACGAGCGTAGTCGATTTACTACATATGCCCCCAACCAAAACGCCGAAAAATGCAGTTTTAGACCATCTGACCAGTGGTCAATAGGGCCCCAAGGCCGTAGTGACCAGTGGTCATTTCCATCGATTTTGGCAATATGCTCATTGAAACGAGCAATGTCGATTTACTACATATGCCCCCAACCAAAACGCCGAAAACGCTGTTTTAGGCCATTTGACCAGTGGCCAATAGGGCCCCAAAGCCGTGGTGACCAGTGGTCACTTCCATCGGTTTCGGCAATATGCTCATTGAAACGAGCGTAGTCGACTTACTACATATGCCCCAACCAAAACACCGAAAACCGCTGTTTTAGGCCATTTGACCAGTGGTCAATAGGGCCCCAAGGCCGTAGTTACCAGTGGTCACTTCCATCGGTTTCGGCAATATGCTCATTGAAGCATGCGTAGTCGATTTACTACATATGCCCCCAACCAAAACGCCGAAAAATGCAGTTTTAGGCCATCTGACCAGTGGTCAATAGGGCCCCAAGGCCGTAGTGACCAGTGGTCACTTCCATCGGTTTCGGCAATATGCTCATTGAAACGAACAATCGATTTACTACATATGCCCCCAACCAAAACGCCGAAAAACGCTGTTTTGGCCATTTGACCAGTGGTCAATAGGGCCCTCAAGGCCGTAGTGACCAGTGGTCACTTCCATCGGTTTCGGCACTATGCTCATTGAAACGAGCGTAGTCGATTTACTACCAGTGGCGCACATAGGAACTTTTTTCAGGGGGGGCGGACCTCAGAAAACGTGGGGGGGGGGGGTCTGGGGGGGACGCCCCCAGAGTTGAAAAATTTTGGACAACAACGTTTAAAATGCAAAAATAAGCGTAAATTCAGCAAAAATAGAAAAAATTTCGCCCCGAAGGCGCGAAAATTTTTGGAAAAGTTTAAAAAGTTGCCATTGAAAGGTTTAAAACGCTGAAATAAGGGTAAATTAAGCAAAAGTAAGGTAAATTTCGCGCCGACGGCGCGAAAATTTTTGAAATTTTACGTCCGCGCTACGCGCGGACAATAAAAATTTTCCTTTAGGGGAAGTTGCCCAATTATGGCCAAATCCGATTTTAGCACAGAAAGATAGGAGAAAAAAGTTTCCTAATATGGACACCTGGGTTCCTAATATGGACAAGAGGTGCCAAATATGGACACACACTTTATCATAGCGGCAACATCAAAGCATTTTAGTAAAAACGCTAAAATATGGCATTTTCAAAAACAAAACAATATTTTAAACATTGTGTTCAACCTCTGAGACTATATTATGCTTCATAAAACTATTTTTAGCTTTAAAATTTGTACAATGACGGTTTACTGCTAATTCAACTGAAATCATCAGTTTCTAAGCAAATTTTTTATGAATAATTACATCAAAGGTTCATTTATCAATTCGCCAAAACTCTTACATTAAGACTTTAAGCAAAAGTCAGCCAGATCTTACAACTGAAAAACCCGTGTTTTTACATGTAAAATAGGTTAGATTTTACATTGACCATATTTGGGCCCTCACAAAATTTCGGCTGGCCATATTAGGGCACATCGTTGAAAATGGCACCTAAATTAGTTCTCCTGCACAAAAAATTTTACTGGATCAATTTTAAGTTTTGACATTTTGCAGGAATAATCTACAAACAATTCTCTATAAAATGATATAAAAATTGTTAGTTAAACCTCAACTGCAGTTGAGAATCCTTGTTTTGAAAAAGTGACTTTCCGACCGCATAAAGTAACTTGTTCGAAAATCAAAAGTTGACTAAAATTAGAAAACAATTCTGGTTTAATTTAATACTGGACAGCTTTTGCTGAAAGTTGGCCACTCCAATAGCAACATGTATATCTCGCCACTGCGAAAGTTTTACTTCAATTCACCTTGATAAAAAACCTACACACCTATCCAAAGTCAACGTTGGCCATATTCGGCACTTGGCCATATTTGGGCAACTTCCCCTACATCTGGTTTCGGGGGGGCCGGCCGCCCCGCCCCCGCCCCCCCCCCTTATGTGCGCCCCTGTTTACTACATATGCCCCCAACCATAACGCCGAAAACGCTGTTTTAGGCCATTTGACCAGTGGTCAATAGGGCCCCAAGGCCGTAGTGACCAGTGGTCACTTCCATCGGTTTCGGCAATATGCTCATTGAAACGAGCAATGTCGATTTACTACATATGCCCCCAACCAAAACGCCGAAAACGCTGTTTTAGGCCATTTGACCAGTGGCCAATAGGGTCCCAAGGCCGTGGTGGCCAGTGGTCACTTCCATCGGTTTCGGCAATATGCTCATTGAAACGAGCGTACTCGATTTACTACATATCCCCCCCAACCAAAACGCCTAAAAACGCTGTTTTAGGCCATTTGACCAGTGGTCAATAGGGCCCCAAGGCCGTAGTGACCAGTGGTCACTTCCATCGGTTTCGGCAATATGCTCATTGAAACGAGCGTAGTCGATTTACTACATATTATGCCCCCAACCAAAACGCCGAAAAACGCTGTTTAGAGTGAGTTTTCCCAACTTTGACCCTGGGCGAGGAACCATGGGAGCCATGCTGACCAGTGGTCACTTCGGGCGGTATCGGCAGTATGCTCATCGTTTTCAGCCACCCCGATTTACTATATGTGGGTACCACCCCAAGGCCGAAAAATGCCATTTTGAGTGACTTTTAGGGCATTTCTAGTAAAAGTGGGACTTAGAAACTTTTCTCCCAAACAGGCCAAAAAATGCAAAATTTGGGCCCGTCTCCTGAAAGCTACAGAGCGAAATTAAAAAATCCCCCTCGTTACTTTGTGTGCATTGGCCGCAATATTCAAATAATATAAACCAAACCGATCTAGCTGCTAGCCTGTGAAAAAGTCTACCACAACCGAAGTGCCAAAATATCGAATGTCCGACTTTGGGCCTTGGCACAGAGCCAAAATTGGCCAGGTGCCAAAATGACCAAAAAAGGTAGCATGGGGGGGGGATACTGTCTACCAATATATAACAGTAGTATTGGACCAAAATGCCCATAACGTTCCAACACTTCGCTAGAAAATGCACTTCCGAAAAGCGTTATTCACCTAGACAAAAAAAACCAAACGCAAACTAACTGTTGCCAAGTGCGAAAATTTGAAGTTTCGAATTCGAACCAAAAGTATGGTGATACGTGTAGTACTACTCGAGTACTTTACGATGGTAACATTTTTAACCCCTCCCGAACCTCTAATTAGCTGGCACCAGGCCAACACGGTCTCCAGGGGACCGCGCAGACGCCTTTACACTCATATTATGTAGGGGCGCTATCGCGCTCCTACATAATACTGTACCCGCCCTACTGTATATACATAATGTTTATAATACATTTGATAAAGTTTATCTGATTAGAAATTGGTTAAAATAAACTTTTAATCTGGGCCTGAAACTGAAACAGAAACTGAAATTGATTTGGATGAGGGCAGAAATTGAAACTGAAATTTCGACGAACAGCTTCTTTATCAGAAAATGAGATCGCAAACTGATTCTGAAAATATATAATTCCGGCTGAAACTGAAACAGACAATCCTCAATTAGCAGGCCTGAAACTGAAACTGAAACTGAAAATAATCTGGCCGCCTGAAACATCACAGCAAATTGTCAACACAATTTCAGCAAATTGCGGACAGAGTTTTGAGTGAGCAACAGAGTTGTGAGTTTTCACTCGTTTGCAGGTCTACGGAGGAATAATGCTCCTTTGGGGCCTTTTCGTGAGAATAAAATATCTATTGAAAATCATAGAAAATTAGAATCATATCAGGTCCTAGGCAGTCCCCCCTAAAGCCGGGTTCATACCTCTGTCCGTTTGTCCGTTTCTGATTGTCCGCTTGTCCGTTTGAGTTGCTGATTCATAGTTTTCTGTTTGTCCGTTTGTCCGTAAGAGATGTCCGTTTACACTTCAACACGGCTCTACTTTTGCGGTTGTCCGTAAGCAACAAGTAGGAATCAGTTCGTAAAAGCCAACCAGACAAACGGACAAACGGAAAGCCAAAGCGAGGTATGAACTGATCTGTGAGTTGAGCGGAACAGACAAGCGGAAAACGGAAATTACGGATAACAGACAAAACGGACATTCGGAAAATGGGTATGAACCGGGCTTAAGCAACATTGGTCAACTTCAACAGCATATATAACTGCTGACGAACTGACACAAACTTGGAGCTTAAGCTGCATATCGTTGGAAGGCAGAGGAGATGCTCTTTCAAATGCTGTGATGGGGGCGGGAGAGGTAGTGTATGATAGACAATTTCCCACCCACCTCAAGTCAAGAACTGGCGATGAAATTTGATAGGATTTTAAGTTACTAAATTTAGGATTTACTAAGTTTCATTTCGTCCCCGTCTGATTTGGACTAAAGCTCATTTGGCCTGACGCTAAGTGGGTGGACATTCCGATTAATCTTCGGCAGTTCTCGCCTTTTTAATTAACCATTATAGTCTCAATTTCTGTGTCCAGCTGCTAGTAGCACAGGATTTTAGGAGGATTTACGCAAGCAAACTATCTTCAGTAAGAGCTATCACAACCGTCTGTTTAGGCTAATGGCCTAACCGAATACATGCTTTATATGTATATACAATAGGCTTTAATTGTTTTCCAGTGATACTGTATTTAGGGGCTTTCGTTCCAGGTCTCTATTCTACAAACTATGTAATAGGTAGAGTAAACAGCGAACAACCATAGTTTGAGCTTTGAGTTTTGACTCAATTATGTCTTACTTAAGGTGGTGATTCCTGTTGGAGACATCAACTTTGAACTGTTATTACTCAACCATTACTTGGAGTTCAGATGCCATTTTTATATCTAAACGCAGCTTAGCATTTGCTCTTTCTAATGCATACAGCGGAACTAACTTTACTTCTTGGAAATTATTTTAATGCATTTTCGAAGTAATTTAATTTTCCAGATTTTTTGCAGACTAAAGTAAATTTTTCCGTGAGGCATCGGCCACATCATTCGATTCCACTATCAAATAGCTGGGGACCCTTTTTTAATTATTATGAAACCGCTCTTCGTTATAAAGAAATTAGCTAAAATGTATGCGCAACTTGAATTTTGCCTACTTTTCCCAACTTTGGCAAGCAACCCCTTTAAAGCAGCAATCGGGGCAACTAAAAAAGGGTCCCTGGGTATTTTTGTGTAAAACACGTCCAGTAAGTGGCAGCCCTGTAGGTTGCATAGTAAATGCTCCACAATCACTGGAAGAAAATTGGTCATGTTTTTGCAAAAATTACATTTTCTATGATAGCAGCGTACGGGATAGCAGTTAGAAGATTATGTCATGGATAATCGGTCTCGTTGAGACCTTAAAATTGACACCCGTAGTTTAATTTTACGGCTTGCGCAGCTCAAGAAATGGCGGATTATTTGATTTCTGCAAAAATGACAAGTTTTCAACGCCAAAATAGAAAATCGACTATATCTCACGATAGCGAAAGGTGCTTCAAAAAGCAAAAATGTAGAACGCAACAAGATCTTTCGAATGAGTATAATCATGGCTGTGCAGCGACTGCCTAACTGTCAAAAGTCGGCGAAAACTACCCTAAACGGAGTTGTCGCATTTTTTGAAGCGGGATTGCGCGGAGGGTGTTAGAATACTAAAAGAACTTATTTTTGAAAGTTTAATGAAATTTCATCTTGATTTGAACCGACAATCAGCAGTATGTGCCCAAAAGGAATCACCACCTTAAGACGTTTCTTTCAATTTCAAACGATCATTCTGAACGCGGATATGGTTTGGACCCGGCCCCGGTTGCCAACTTTGGTTCCCTCTTGAACGGTCAACTCCTTGAAGATCTCGGCTAAGCACTATTACAGACGCTTTAACCAACTGAGCCACGGATGCTTCAGTGGAATGAGCTGCAACCGGAAATCGAATCCAGCCAGTGTGCACAAAATCCAACGCGCGAGTGCAATGCACGCTGCAAGTGGAGCGAGATAACTCTCAGGTCCCCCGTAAAATCAGTCAGAAGCCATTTTTTGTTTCAGTCTTTCGTTGGCTTTAGTAAGGAAGTTGTACATAAGCTAAAGTTGTAAGCTTATTTGCATATATATAAAACTCATATATAATTTTTCAACTGAAGATTCCTTCCTACAAATTTATTTTACTTATTCGTTATACAAGTACTTTGTAGCACGGTTTTGCATTCGTGAACTGTGAATTCATTCATCGGGAAGCCCTCGTGCGCGAAACTCGGAGCTTCCCGCGCGATGAACGTTCATATCTGTGTATGCACTAAAGGTCGTGCTACAAAGTATTCATATACCTTAACCTACGTATACTATGCTCACCAAAAGCTGAATCGAAAAGTGATGTGTAGCAGTGATGGAACCGGGTCACTTATGTAGGCTTGACCCGGTGACCCGGTTGATCCCTGACCCGGTGACCCGATGACTCGCTGACCCAGTTTTCCAGAAAATCTGCAAAAAATTTTGATTTTGCCTTGGAAGTTTAAATTTTTGGCTTCCATGTTCCGTCACCACCCAAACTGAATAACTAGGACATACATATGTGTGCGTGCTCCAGGTTTTTTGAAAAGTATATATTTAATAAGACTAGCATTTTCTAAATTAATGCAGAAATGAGTTGGCAAAACCAATAATTTGTCCGTCTGCGAAATTTTGGGAAATCAATCCATGTAATGGTGAAAAGTGTAAAAAGTGCGGTCCAAAGCACGAAGTGCTAAAAAAGGTAAAAATTGGTTATGTTGTACTGCGTAAATTGTTCACTTATATATCTTGAAAATCTGCCTTGGTTGCGGAAATAATCTGCAAACCATAGTACAAAATTGATTTATGCAATAATCATGAAATTGATAAAGCTAAACAAAAATATGCCGGAGACAGACAGATTTAACGTCAGGCTCAAGATCAAAATATAAGAAAAAATTAAGCTAAAATTTTAGCTTGGTAAGCCAAAAGTTTGTTGTACATTTAGAAAACCGGGTCAAGAGCTGGGGCCAGTTTCATAAAAAACCGTCTCGAGTTCTCAAGTTCTCGAGTAGTCTGTTTTCAGCAACTCCAACCTTTTTCTATTAAAAATTACCATGTAAAAGTATCTACGGGAGATTTTGTGGTGATTTATTCAGGCGATTATACAAGTTATTGAAGCAGGAAGAAAAAATTTACGAATTTAGATTTTCAAAAATTTCTGGAGTATATAGGTCTCAAGTTGGCGAAATTTTCTCTCGTCGAAATCGACCAGAGAACTTGACTCGAGAACTCGAGAACTTTTTCAGCGTGACTTTCAATGCGACTTGCGGATCTCGAAAACTTCCAGCGTAGTTTAGCTACTAGACTCGAGAACTCGAGAACATTTTTATGAAACTGGCCCCAGGTCGAAGCTCTTGACCCGGTGATCCGATCCAAAATGTGACCCGAACTGACCGGTGACCCGGTCCAAAAAGTGACCCCCGGTAACCCGGTTCCATCTCTGGTGTGCAGATAGGTCTTCTGCAACCTTGAAAACCCCTGTGTGCAACTTTCCAATTAAATCATGGACAGTACGTATACTGTGGGTTCGGCCTTCGTCTTAGTTATCGAAAACTTTCGAAAGACTCACGAATTTTTAATTCAATGCGGTCGAAAACTTGTATACCCATGCCTAATTTTGGCTCGATTGATCACGTTTTCGAATTTTTGAGGTGGGGAGGTGGTCAAATCTGAAGGACCTAAATTTTTGAATGAGCCACAGATAAATGTTTCTTCCCGTACCCCGTTACGAAATACTGGATCTGCGAGTTAGGTCGGAACTAATCTCTTTCCAAATAAAAACTCTGAATAATCCGGTGACCCTAATCACTAGTTTGGCCGTGGGATTAGATATCCACTGCACAAATTAATTTCCTCCTGGTAGGCGGCACTAAAGAGAAAACATTCACAAAAACGTGACTGGGACGGAAGACATCTGTTTTGAGCAGCTTGTAGGAGGTGGGATTTAACCAACGTTCGATATTCGTGCACTAATTAGCACAAATACTTTATCTGTCTATTTCATTTATTTATGTGCGCACTTATGTAGGTTCAGTCTATATATAGATGCAATTGCACAGATATATAAAGCTTTTACTTTAACTGTATTCTATAAACTAGAAGTGCGTATAGGACCTTTTGTCATGTTTAAGCAAGTCTCGCAAAAAAATCACCCGGAAAATGCACTAAAAAGATTTGCTTTTAGTCGCAGTCGAAAAATTTTTCTCATGGCCAATAGACACAAGTCCCAACTTTAATGCCGGATGGGGAGCCATATACAGGGCCCAAATAGCGGCTTTGGACATATAATTTTTGAGGACAGAGGCCAGTTACCGGTTGGCAGTTTGGGCATTTGCTTCTTTTTTCTTCAACAGATCCACCCAATTTTGGGAGAATTTTTCCATGCAAGCGAGAATTATGGAGTTTCTATAGCTTTCCGCCGACAATAAAATTTCTGAAAATTTCAAGCCCTGTTTGAATCCTTCATTCGAACCAAAACAGCGCCAGCTGGAGTTCGTCGGCGAAAAAGCCAATTCACCAGGTGGTAGGGGAGGTTCTGCACATTAAAATAACGTATGGTTTATCCCGTTTCAAAATCAACTTTTGCACCTAGAAATCAATTATATAGTTGATTTTCTTTAAATGAAATTTTGTCAAAAATTCCTACTTTTCCTGAGTCCTGGTACCACTTTGTGTAAATTTGACCCTATAGGCTTCAATTCTTTTTGAAAGTGGACGAAACTTCCCAAATATGTCATTTTTGTCCTCTTTAACAATCTGGGACCAGCCCCAAATTTTTAGATGAAAAGAAGAAATTTTTGGTTTTTGCCGTTATTCTCTGTGTAGTAGTCGACACACCGGATTGGTTGGTGTGGTTCGAAAGAGGCCCAAAAGTGAACATTTTTGCTGTTGGAACCCTGGAGCTACATATCTCTAGTGGTTAAATCAGTATAAGCAAAAAACGATTTTAGGAGTCCAAAAATGTCCATTTTCGAGATAATCAGGTTTTCAAAATTACTGCCAAATCTTGCGGACAATTTTGGATTATTTATACTCAATTGATGTACACTCATAAATGAAACTTCTCATTGCACATTTTGGCATGTCCATTAGCTGGAATTCGTTACTCGTTAGCTAGAGATTTGCCCAAAAAACCATTTTGGGAAAACTGAAATAATTTTGTTTTGAACATCGATTTCTCAAAAACTACACAATGCATTTTTGGCAGGATGAAAATTCACACTATTGCGGAGGGAAATTGTTTGTTGGTTTGAACTATAAAACTTCTCCAGTTGCGAGGAAGCTCAATGCAAAGTTGCGAAATTTCGTGTCCCATTTGGCGGATTTCCAGACCTGTTCATCTAACTCCAAAAAATTTCCCTCGGCCCACATGTCCTTCACATCATGGCACAAAAAGAACTACTAGCCGATTCTACAGTTTAGAGAAATCGAGGTTCAAAATTTTTGGTCTATATTTAGCCTTTATTTCGGAAAATTGTTGCTAATTTTTTGCTGATTTTGCTATTTTTGTAAGCTCATATGCATACTGGTTATAAGCTTTAAAACGATGTATAAATCTTTCCAACTCCCAAAATTGCGAAAGTTATGTATACCGTTTCAAAAATCACCACAAAAGCACTGCACAAGAGGATACCACCACCCGGAATTGTCGAAGCTGTGTATCGTTCTTTCTTAATAAAGTTGAGAAAATTTTCAAATTTTTACCAAAATCTCCTGTGGAAACTTCAATTCTTTAACACCAAAGGTTGAGAATGTTCAGATTTTAACCAAAACCCTGTAAAAGCACCTTAATTCTTTAATACTAAAACTTGATGTTTTTCAAAAAATATGGGATACAAACCAGTTTTCAGAGCACTTTTCCACAAAAAACTAGCGTAATTGCTTAAAACATTTTCCACTGGAAAAATTTCCAGGGGAAGCAACAAGGCTTGGGAGGGCTTCCACTCAGGCCCCCTGTATCTACCCCTATACGATAGCGCAGCAGCATACTGTATACGTGGTGTTACGCTCTGCGCCTATTTGGGTTTATGTGTTATGGTATATATATAGTGTTTGCATATATAGTTAAAGCTATATGTGACACTCATATTATTTTAAAGAATTCAATAGCGCCGCAGGCGAAAATGTTTAAGAAAAATGCTGGTTAGAAGAGAATTGCAACATTTCAAAACGGTTTATACTAATTTGAAAAATTTTGGAAATTTCATCGAAAGTCTAACGTTGGTTTCGGTTCTGATTACTTTGTGAACAACCGTCACCAGAACAGGCATGTGCAGGAGGGGAAATTGGGGGGGGGCGGCCAAATGCACCCAAAAACCCGGAGTTTTCCTTTTGTTTCGGCCAAAAAAAGGGGAACATACGTGCGCAAGGGGTGTACTGACGGTGTACCAGGTACACCCAAATTTCCAGGGGGACCGCGCAGTGCGCAAGCAAAATCAGGTGTACCGCGCAGCGCGAGCGAAGCGAACGCTATTTATAACGCCAAAATTACGCAAATCAGCGTGAACTATATTCAGTAAAACAGCTCTAAAAAAGTTTTGAAGAGCTTCGAAAGCAGATTAATTAAAATTTGTTATATGAATGAAAAACGAGTGAGAAATTCAACATATTTGCGAATACTTTGAAAATGTCGCGACCCCTTTTGCGTGTTTTACCGCTCTCGCTTCTCCACGTCGCCCGAACCCCTCCCCCCCCCCCCCCGTTGTGCGAAGGGGCACCGCGCACACTGATTTCTGGTACACCTAGTGAAGAGTGACCTTGCCCATGTATGAAGGGGAAACTCGGATTCTGGTGAAGGGTGAGGGACCCCTCTGCGGATGCTGAGCACCGGGTTTATATATATATATATATATATATATATATATATATATATATATATATATATATATATATATATATATATATATATATATATATATATATATATATATATCAGTGGCGCAGCCAGAACTTTGTGACGGGGCATGCGGACCAGAGTTTTTGAAAATCAATTTCTCTCCACTAAAGTGGTTTTGCTGGGCTTTCATTTACTACTGGAGGGGGCATAAACGACCTTGCCCCGCCAAAAAACTGGGTGGCCCTAGTGGTACCAATTACGTATTATATACCAAATTTTGCGGTGAAGAAAATCGCTCAGAAGGCCATCCTTTCAAAAATATCAAAAACTTTCCCAGTTTGCGTTTTTATATAACACTAACTAAAAATAACTTGCTCAGTGAATCCTTAAGGTGCTGGTTTCCTTTCGGGTATTTTTGACTCCTACGGATTTAATCCTTTACGCAAGGGGCTAAAACTTACGAAATAACCTATTTCCGTGCTCTTTAACATTTTAGGACCAGTCCCGTATTCTTAGGCCAAAAGATAAGAAAGTTTTGGTTTTTGGCCTTAAGCTCCCAGTAGGTAGACAAGACACGGGATTGGTTGGTATGGCTAAAAAGAGGACTCGAAAATGAACATTTTTGCTCTTACAACCTTTGAGCTATTTACAGTGGTTAAGTCAGTATAAGCAAAAAACTGTTTTTAGGGTCAAAAAAATGGCCATTTTCGAGGAAATCAGTTTTTTCAAAATTACTGCCACATGTTAAGGACAAAATTGGCTTAGTTATACTCAATCGATACATCGTCCAATTGCACATTTTATGAATGCCTATTAGCCGGACTTTATTGCTTTCAGCTAAAGATTTGGCCGAAAAACCATTTTGGCAAAACTGCGATTATTTTGTTTCGAACATCGATTTCTCAAAAATACTCGACGGATTCCGGAGATTTTCGGCAGAATCGAAATTCGCACTTCTGGGGAGGGACGTTTTTCTTGGTTTGGGCTAAAACATATTGAGTAATGAGTAGCAAGAAAACTCAATGCAAAGTTGCGAAATTTCGTGTTACTGTGCATTTGGCCGATTTTCTCGACCATTAAGACCTGCTGAGCCAAATCCAAAAAAAACGTCCCTCGGCCCATATGTCCTTCATATCGTGGCACAAAAAGAACTTTTGGCCGATTCTTCAGTTTTGAGAAATCGATGTTCAAAAACTTTTGGTCTATATTCATCCTGTTAGATGTCAGCGTGTCAGAAAATTTCTGCTATTTTGTTGCTAATTTTGCCAGTTCTGTAAGCTCATGTGAATGTACAGATAATAGGCTTTAAAACGATGTATAAAGCTCTTTGCAACTCCCAAAATTGCGAAAGTTATAGCGTTTCAAAAAAATCACCACAAAAGCACTGCACAAAAGGATACCACCACCTTAAGCAATGTATTAAGCTTAGCAAGCAGATGGTTGTATTCGAATCAGGGTATTTTTACAGGGGGGCCCGACCTCCGAAATTGACCTTCCTCGAAACCTGTCTCCCCCGGGTTTTTGGGCTTCCCCGTTAATGAGGTCTATATTTTGCCAAACGTGGGTAAATTTTCAACAATTTTCCGGCTTCGCCGGACATTTTTTTTAAAAATGGCTATTATTTTTAGCCTAAGTAATTCTGCAAAAATCTCCCCCCCCCCCCCGCGAAAACCCCCTAAAAATACCTTCTTCCTGTTCCTGGGCCAATCCTGGGACGGCTAGAGCCGGCCCACATTAAAAAAATACCTTGAGAATAAAGACCTTGAGAATAATGACTCAAGCAATAAATGTCCAGAATATCGGGCAGTTTGGTTGAGTTGAGAAAGTTGAGCAGCAGTTGAGAAAATTAAACAGCAATTGAGCAATGATCATTGCAATAAGACTGGGATCCGGGGGCGGTAGCCCCCAACTAAAGGTATATAAAGCTTTTAGAATATGAAACGCTTTAAACCTATTTTAGAGCACTTTTTGCAAAATTTTCCGCAAATATTTATTGTGTAAATTTGTGAAAAATTTTATTTTACATAAAAATCCTCCACCAATCTGAAGACAAATAGAAAAATTAAAAAATTAGTGCCTTCGGGGAGACGCTTCTAATCTAGCTTCTTCTAATCGAAGCGAACGAAAGCGAACTTCTAATCTAGCTTACGTCACCTGTGAACTTAACGTGCTGGTTTTGGTATTTGCAGCAAAATTTGAAAGACTTAAGTTACCAAATTTCTAGAGTTCAAAGATAATTATATATTATGCATATTATTTTAAAGCTTAGAATGTGCTTGTTACAACTTGCCATAACGCAGCTGTCTCAATTCAACTGTTCGACTTGGACATGTACAGCCATGGGCTGAAAAACCCAACCCCTTTTTTGGGTGAAAAACCAATCCACCTCCTGGGTCATGGGTTGGAGCTATGAGCTCCAAAACATATAGAGGTCGGGGAAAAAACCAAGGTAGTCACTTTTTGGATTCTGCAGAATCCGGCTATAAATTGTTTTCTTATCAAGCCCTGTCTAGACTGTCATTTTGGTATATAAATCGCCTCTCTAGGTCCTGTCGTTAATTAGTAATTATATAACGGTTAATTAGCCGGGGTAAAAAACCAATGGCGGGAGAAAACCAACCGATGGGGGAAAACCAACCCAAATATTCGGGCAGGGTAACTCATATTAACGATTCTATGCATGCGACAGGTAAAATCGGCGTCGCTGACTTCATATCTGCAGTTATTTTTGCGATATTCCTTAAAATAAGTGAGAAAATCAAACATCAAAATTTGCAGCATCAACTGGCTAGGTTTCATCAAATTTGCTTGATTTTTGCTTGCATGCTTGAACATCAAAGTTTCTATGTTAAAATGCAAAAATTGATGACATGCAAAAATGAAATAAAATAAAATATATGTTATTTCAGTGTTTTTTCGCGTATTTCTTTGTCCCAAAGCACTTTTTGACCACTTTAGCTGAGCCAAACAGTCGATCCGCCGAAATGAGGTTTTTACCGGCTAGCACAAAATTGTCTAGTCCAAATGCAATTTTGAGCTGTTCACGTGAAAGAACGCATTAAACTTGCTATGTGAATGGCTTCTGAGCAACTAATAACCATTTTTTTGGTTTTTCCCACCCCTGGGTTTTATTTTCCCATTTTTTAAAATTCTGCTGGCAGCTTGCCAAGCGTCGCAGGAAGACGAGACCGACATTTTTGGAAAGAGCACATGTTGTTCTCATAGAAACTAAAAGTTATTATCTACAGAAAATTTTCTACAGGCCTTCAAAAATAGGCAAATTTTGCATTTTGGGGGGGGTCGAAAATGCCAAAATTTTCAAAATGTTAAAAAATGCTCAAAAGTGGTCCGATTTTACTCAAATTTCATGTGGTAGGTGGGATGGACCCTGCAAACTTGCACGCCAAATTTGAGCCCGCTAGCTCATCCCCATCGCCCAAACGGGGGGTTGGTTTTTTCCCCACCACTTGCGGGTTGGTTTTTTCCCCGACTTGTAATCTCCAATGTAACTTTTGACTGGTTGGGCTAGAAAAGTTTTGCAAATATCTTCAATGATGGCAACTCTTCCTCTTTGCACACAGCAAAAATTAGACAGATCCGATGCACCGTTAGTCTGGTACATTTGCACTGCACTGCACGTTAGTCTCTCAAAAAAGCTACTTAGATCGGTTTTTTTGGTTTGTACTAACTAAAAAAGGGCTGAATTCTACACAGAAAGTGTCAGAATTGCGCTACGACAATTTTTAAGATCTGTAAGGGTGGGTTTATTTTCTCCCCATTTGGGTTTTTTCCCCGCTATATATACTTTTTGCATTATATATACCGGTCTAACGGTACAACCTACAGAAGTGCTAAAGAAAGCTAGGCTTAAAAGAAAGTTCGGCAGAAGTTCGAAAGAAAGAACGGCAAGTACGATGGTAAATAAAGTTCATAGCTAGCCCTATAATAAAAAAAGTTCCAGCCAAAATCCGAATTGAACATGCATTTCTCAAAGAGTAGGAAATCAAAGAAAAAGCGACCAGGTCAGAGTTCAAAACAAACGTTTACCGGAGGACTATTCTGGGTTTATTTTAGGCGAAAAAGTGGGGGGAGCCCTCACTAGAGGGGGGAGGTCGAAAAATGAGGGAGGGAATAAATAGTTTAAAACTTCCAAGTTACAGTAAAAAATAGCCTGTTTTCTACACATACTGCTATAACTATGCTAAAAAGTGCTCAAAAATTGAGTTTAGGTACCAAAATAGCCGATTTTTGACCAAAAAATTCCGCCGAAGCCGAAAAGGTTTTGAAAAGAGTGAGTGAGGTGGGGGGACCCAAAAAGTGGGGTACCCCCCGCCCCTCCGGTAAAGTATACCCAGCTATTTTTTTCGGAATTTCTCATGAAGAAACAAGCTCGCCTCAATATTTTGAGAAAACATGTGTGCTACACGGTGGGAGTCAGAAATATACGTATATATATATATATGTCGACAAGTTCGCAAACAGCAACAAAGTCGAAAAATTGTGCTTGAATAAATTTGGACACGTCTTGACTGTTGATGTTAGAAGTAGATTTGCTTGAAGATACTTACACCAGTACGTATATACTGTTTTCGTACATTCAAGTTACGAATAAATTTAATTAGCAGCGAAGTCGCGAAATTTTTGTTTCCAGTTAGCTTTACTTTCGTCGGTAACTTTTCTTATTTCCGAATCCTGACGGGGCATGCGGCCGCATGCCCCGCATGCCCCCTGGCTGCGCCCCTGATATATATATATATATATATATATATATATATATATATATATATATATATATATATATATATATATATATATATATATATATATATATATATATATATATATATATATATATACATATATACATATATATGTAGTAGTAATTTCTGTATTCAGTAAATACTGCATTTACTGGCCGATTTCAGTAAATATATACGGTGTTTTAGTACGAATGGTATTATCTTTAAACTTCCTATCTTTTTTTACCATTTTTACTGAAATTCGTCCATTAAATACAGTTTTTTCTAGTAAATTCTGTATTTTGTATTTTATCTTGTTTGTCTACCTTTGTCTTTGTGTGTCGCTAAGAAACCAAAGGACATGCCGACCATATTTAAAGTCCAAGGATATCAATCACATATCACAATATATACAAAGGGGGTGCATGTTTAGCAGTTTATGAAACAAAAAATAGTTTAATGTGATATATACAGTTAACACATTAAAAGGAGTTTCGCTTACATCTTAATTAAAGATACACTATAAGTTTAGAAAATGCTATTAGTGTATTTTTCTGAGTCTGAAAAAGCAAGTTTAAGTAAGTAATGAATTTTTAATTAATCTTAATTCATTATGAATTACATGTGTATATCCATTTTGATTTTAAAACCTGTTAAAATTAAATCAACTTTTTAAACTAATGTTTTTAACTTCTGAACTATATTTTCATGAACCCCCTTTGTACATATATAGTTACTATGCATGACCTATCTTTTGACTTTAAATATGAGGTCGGCATGCGCTTTGTTTACCCAGCCACACATAAAGACAAAGGCGTTTAAGATAAAATACAGAATTCACTAGAAAACGCAGTATTTACTGGACGAGTTTCGGTAAAAATTGTATTTACGTGTAATGATAGGAAGTTTAACCATTCTACCATTTTATGCCATTCTTAGTAAAGTCTAACCAAAAAGTCTTGGAACCCAAATGTGAGCGACTGTCCTGAGTTTTCATTTGAAGGTAGTCTATATAATGTATAGTGTTGTGCGCTGAACCAGTTGCCCGCTCCGGAGCTCCGGCCGGAGCGGGCAGTCGGAGCACCGGAGCTCCGGAGCTCCGCGGAGCTCCGACTGTTTGTGAAGACGTAAAAATTTTGTTTTAAGCTAAGCAAATTATTTTTGCAATGAAAAGTACGTCTACTCACTGTTTACTACTCATATATATAGCGCTTCGCATTTTTATGTTCAGAATCTGATTATTTTGCTATATATACACATTTGTTCTATTTGCTAGCATGTATTTTTGATCTGAAATGAGTTCAGATTTCGACAACTTTTCACAGAACTCCTGGCTGTTTCATTATGCATTATGTTGCGTTTACATAAAAGCCAATGTTAGTTTACTGCCGTTTAGTTCTGTCTCACTTTTTCAAGATTTGCTAAGTTTAAATTTCATAGATTAGGACTCTATAAAGTTCGTTACGAGAATTTCGTCAAAAATTAAATGTTTGAACCCATGATGATCTATGGCAAATTTAACAAACGTGGACCAGATTTGCTTTTATCCACTGTTTAACTTTTAAAAAGTATATAATCTGTAATCATAAAATAAATTTGAACAAGGACAAATTAGGTCTGAAAAATATTATAAAAGATGTGTGAGATGGAAGCAAAGAAAGCATTTGTAGAGATTTGTAGATTTGTAGAGATTTGTAGAGAATTGATTTCATCGGAAAAGGGAATAATTGATGGATTAATGGATTAATTAATGGCAATTAATTAAAAACATTGTATTGAAACAAGTCTTAGAGGTCGTAGCTTAGAATTATATTTAATATTTCACTTTTATCATCTGAACATCTATTTTGTATTCATATCATCTATTTTGTATTCACGATCGAATAGAGCTGGTCCTGCTGCATATTTTTGCTCCTACAATTTTTTCACAAAAATGCACCCAATTTCCCGGAATTTCGGGTTTTCAAAATTTCCGGATTTTAAGTTTTCTCCAATACCCACAAGATGGGTATCATTCGATAGCTCTTATCGAGCTGAACAACTTTTGTATAAGATAAACTCTTGAAAATGCAAGTAATTACCGGAATTTGATAAAACAGGGTTTTCCGGATTTTAAACATTTTCTCCAATACTCCACAACATGGGTATCATTCGAAAGCTCTTAACGAGCTGAACACATCTTGTAACAGAACCAACTCGCAGAGCTAAGCCTATATCTCGGAATTCGCGAAAAACTTCCGAGCTAAAGTGAAATCGAGAATTCGTAAGTTTCGCGAATTTGGTGCATTTTCAGACATTGGTTCTATTACAAGATTTGTTCAGCTCATCAAGAGCTTTCGAATGATACCCTGTGAAGTATTTTCTTAAAAAACAAAATTTTTATTATCTTGCCTAAAGGCGAGATAGCTGTTATCGTTTCTGATACAAAACGAACGGTGACTCCACGGAGTAAAAATTCTATGCTATGCTCATCATTGGTCTCAGCAACTGTTTGTGTTTTTATTCGAAGGGGCCCTTCCAGTGATTTTTTGAATAAAAGAAGCCACTTAGCCCAATTTAATTTTTTATTATTTTTAATGCAACTGCGCAATGCCATTTTAATCGAATTTATGCAAAGAGGGCTTTTAATTCGATGGGAATTTAGCACTTCATAAATGTTTTCCAATTGCCCCCCTTGGTTGGAGAAAAATCCTGAAAAGTTTAAAGCTCGCAGATTATGCAAATTAGTTTCGGAACTTTGACGTCAGTCAGTGATTGATCTTGGTTGCAGTAAACTAGCCTTAACTGTTGTCATAGTGCAAACATTACCTGAACTGGTTTTAACTTCGTACTTCACATGACGCGATGCAAGATCTAATGTTGACATTTAACGATTTTTATACCGCCGGAGGCGGTATACTTGTAATGGGTTGACCCATCTGAATTTATAGGTTCTGCATGTAAATTGCTTGGCGCGAAGGACTTCCGTCCTATCTTCAACACATGTTCCTGTTACGCAGGTTTTTTGCCCAATAATTTTTCTACGATTTTGCAATGTTTAGAGCATCATTACAGTCAATTTAGTTAATTTTCAACGCCCTGTAAATTGTTTTGCACACGATCACTCTCTGCCTTTTCTCATATTACCGAAAATCGGGCGTTATTTGCCTGTCACTTGATTGGCAGAGGTTAACTAACAGATCAATAAAATAGCTAAAACTGATGTTACAATTTTCGTGTGCAAAGACTGATTTTGCGCTTGCACTGTATTTATTTCATTAGTGTTTGCTTTGCTTCAGCATTTAGATAAAATAAATTGTTTAAAATAAACATATATAGATAAATGATAACTTTCTCTCTCGCGGTTTACTCGATAAAATCGCCATAGTTAGAGTAGTGTAGTGGCTAGGGTGTCCGCTTGGCACTGTTCCGGACACAGATCAAATCCTTCTTCCGGTATAATTTTAGTTTTACAATTGGCAGTGGCAAATGGCAATAAAACACTCCCATTCTTTTGTCTCAGAAACGGTAAATGTCGGGGAGTTGAAACTAGTCAAAAGCTAACGTCACCGTACACTAGAACAATATGATGAAAACAAACAACGTTGAACACATAAATCCCAAACTCTACGGCGGTATTATTCCCCTTTTAAGGGGTAACTTGTTAACATGCTTCGCTGTGAGCTTCTTTCGTCATTAAATGTGATACAGTTCACAGTTACATACATATTTATGATAGATCGTAACTACAGAACTGAAGTGGCAACTTCCCTTGGTTAAACTGGACAAGGTCTTTCTTGACTGTTATATTCCAAGAATATACAGACTGTTTTGGAAGAAGGTTTTCAGCCTCATAATCGTAAAGTCAATTGAACTTTTATTTCGATTAAATTGTTCCCTTGCATTTGTTCAAACAACGCATAACTCCCCACTAAAAATTTACTTGTGAGGGAGTTGTGAACGCATCATACGCTAACAATGGCGCCCATTCTTGAGGGGTCCTGTACCTGTTCTAGATTAATTTTTACTTGCCCTTGTACCTTATTCCAAATATGGGGGAGGGCCCAAGCGGAAAATCTGACTAGAAAAGCTGCAAACTATTTTGAAGCCATTTTGAATAGCAAATAGCAGAATTGCAGTTTTTCGTATTTTTCTATGTAGAAATCTTTTCTGAAATTTAACAAATTTTACTTATTTTCGGTTGAAATTTGCTTCAATTTTTAGTTTGACCTGTCTTTCGTGGCACTGTCCCCTGTCCAATGGCCCTTATTTTGCTAGCCCTTATATCAAACCTCCTAGCTTTCAGCGGTTTCGGTCGGACCCCCATACCCCCGCCTTATTAGCAGGTGAGAACATTTCTGAGACCGCGATGGTTCTTGAATAAAAGCACATGTTTCAGACAATTTACTGAGCTTTCTCGGCTGCAGAAGAACTTTGGAGAAGTTGTTAAACTCTAATGAAACTTGCCTCAACGTCGAGATACTGCTCCTTTTAGGAGCCTACTTGTTAAAATCCGGAAAATCCGGTTTTCTCGAATTCCGAGAATTGTGCACATTTTCAACACTTCATTCTAGTACAAAAGTTGTTCAGCTCGATAAGAGCTTTCGAATGATATCCATCTTATGGGTATATATTGGGGATAATTTTTAAAATCCGGAAATTTTGAAAACCTGGAATTCCGGAAATTGGGTGTATTTTCGTGAAAAACCTGTAAGAGCAAAAGTATGCAGCGGGACCAGCTTTATTCGATCGTGAATACAAAATTTTGATTGCGATAAAAATGGGCGAAAAACTAAAAATTTTAGATTTTCCGTGAATGAAACCCGGAATTCCGGATTTTCGGAATCTAGAATTCCTGTGGATTCTAAATATATATACATTTATATAGGCTACCTTCAGATGATAACTCAGGACAGCCGCTCACATTTCGGCTCCAAGACTTTTTGGTCAGACTTTAGTAAATACCGTATTTACTGAATACAGAAATTACTGCGACATATTATATATATAATATTTATGTACATATATATATATACATCCTATATCTACAGCTCAGTTTGTTCATATATGGCTTAGTCTCAAACTGACTGTGTCTGTTCGTGTGTGGCATATCTGGCAATGTTTGGTCAGAGCCAGAGAAAGAAGGGAACAGGTGGCAACCAAACGGCTGGAATTGGGTTCCGAGATATATAGAAAGATAGAACGGGGGGGGGGGAGGGCAGCAGGCTGATATTTATGTATAAGAAGGGGGTAGATATAGGAGGATAGCTTAGTTTCCTAGTCCCCACATTTCACTTTTAAGTTGAATGTCTTAATTATTATAGCTGGCTTTGTGTATATATGTACGTATATGTAGCTCGTCTATATAACGTACAGTGTTTATATCTGGTGTGGTAAATGTGAAATAATTAGTTGTGCGTCAAATATTTTGTACTTTGTTATTAAATATCTGTCAAATAGCATGTCCCCAGTGTGTATTAAAGTCCACATTTTCAGCTTCCCCCCCCCCGGCTGGTTTTTTCCTCCTGTAAGACTTGTAAGACTTTGTTCTGAAGTGGCACAGCTGTTCAGGCCTGCCTTATTTTCTTATCATTTAGGCCTAAACATGTATCCTAGTTGAGTAGCTGATAACGCGCTCATGGTAATGGATATGCGAACGGCCTGAGATTTCTCTCTCTCTCTCTCTCTGTAGCTCTCTTGTTCGCTTCTTGCAGCTTATTAGTCAATTCTGGGGGCAAATTTTGTCCCCATTTATTCCCCTTTCGCATCCATCCCCCCCAGCTTTCATAATGAAGTGTAGAGCAACCTCTGTGGCAGCTGGTCTCTACTTTTGTCTCTCCTTACCTTAACACTATGATTTAGATCTAAGCTTTTCTCTACAGATGTATCGGACTAGTATCTATTTAGCCTAGAATGTGACTCAGGTGCCGTAGCATAGGAGTGAGCACTAGCGTAGCCAGAAAAAATCTTCGGGGAGGGGGATGCCAAAATTTGGTGGGGGTCGGGGGGGGGGCGGAGTCCCCCAGAAGTTGGAAACTGTTTCAAATTAGTAACGTCTGAGGAATTTTTTCAAAGCATTCTTTGAACTAAAGAAGCGAAATGAGGCTCAGTATGTTTTTATGCACGCAAATGATGCATAAACTGGGCGAATCACACTCAATAGGGTATTTAGAACTCGTTTTTGGCCTTCCAAACCCATATTATGATGGTAAATTTAGGTAAATACGCGCCTAAGGCGTAAAAGTTTTTTGAAAAATGGGCGTTTTACACATGGCAGGAAAAAATTCCTGGGGGGCAGCACAATTTCGGGGGCAATTCCCCCCCATTTCCCCGCCCCCTGGCTACGCGCCTGGGAGTGAGTTAAGCGTAAGGGTGTATTTCTGAGGGTCTGGAAGGTCCGACCGGACCTCTGCCCCACCTCTTGGGTTATGAATATTCCTGATAATAGAAGAAAGAGAGAAAGAAAGTTGTCACTACAGCACCACAGATTCGAAAGATTTGGGCCTGAGGTGGGGATCGAACCCACAACCTTCGGTTAACTAGTCCGACGCTCTGCCGATTAAGCCATTCAGACACGATAGAACTATGCATTAATTTTGAATTCGAACTCAAACTGTAGTGATACATTTTTGATGATGATTTTTTATCTTATGCGTTATGTTCTTCTAGTCCTAAATTCATCAAACCGATCTGGTTTTAGTTCGTGTTTTCGGCAATTTTGGTTACGATTTTGTTTTCCAAGCAACAAATTTATCGGACAGTAACATGGAACCGAAAAGTGCTTTAAAGTTGATTCTTGTGAGGATTTTCTGCGACGTTATAGCTTCAATAGCCTTTGTCCGAATTTGGCCATGCTTTCAAAAATATTGAAAACAGTATATATATACCTCAAATTCATGTATAATACTTATATGAGTTTTCCATGTATATATGTACAGGTTCGGTAATTTTTATATGGCTGTAGTCTTAACAAATTTTCATCGTTTCCATTATATAATAGTTAGAAAAACGGTTGAAATTAAAATTTTGTAACCTGACTAAACTGAGCGGGCTGACGTTTATGCTGAAACTTTTGCCGATTTTTAGAGCGTGATTCAAACAACGGTTGTTTTTAATCTTGTTTTTTACCTCCTTCGGAATTCGATCCAGCACAGCACCATTCTAGTGACAGCTAGTTTTAAAGCTGTCTTCATGTAAGAGGATTAGTTTGTACTTAACTCATTAGAGCAATCGAAATTTATACGTATAATCCCTGCACTAAAACTGTTCCCTGGCCGGACCGTTTATTGCACCTGTTTTGCTAAAAGCTTTCTAGGGGGCTTATTCTCCCCAGACTTTTAACTTGTACTTAAACAGCTACTTTTCTCTGTTTTAGCTTTGCGTCAATCTGAACATTATGAATCCTTCTGGAACGAATGGCGTGGCTGTGACTGGAGCGAGTCGAAGGAAGCGGGCCAAGTCCATACTGCCGCCGAAAAAGACCATTTTGGCGACAGTTTTGCCAGACCTATCGTTGCCGGTGAAGAAACGTAGTCGTAATCCGCCGCCTGGCGATTTGCCAGAGGACGATCCGAAGGCGTTCAGTCGAGATCTGGTGAAAATTGACGTTTCACCGGAGCTCGATGAAGGTCTGGACATCCAGGATTCGCTCAGCTGTGCGGCGACGCCGTTGGATTTTTCGCTTAATCTCAGTCGAAAGACAGTCGGAGAAGCGTCGGTGACAGTTGCAAACGGAAAATCGAACCGGGCAGAACGTCAGGGATCGACTCAGCCTATCGCAGCTGTCAGCGTGCCCAGCAGCGCTACCTTGGCAGCTGCAGGCCAGCCAACGAACGCTGCAGCAGCGTCCCTGATAGCTGCGATGCAGCTGTGCTCTCAGAACCGGCCTTCCCCTCTGCTGACCGGACTAGCCGGGGGTCTGGCTCCGTCCCCCCACCTCCCCCAGGTGCCCATTGGTCTTCCTGGCTCCGCCTTTACCCACCTGTCTCCCCTTCTGGCCAACATGATGCTTGGCCAGGTAGCCGCGGTTGGTCACTTTGGTCATTCGTTGCCCGGGCCGGCCGTCTTTGGGCACGGCCCGCTGCCTTCCACCTCCGTTCTGGGCCCTCCCGGTGATCCTGCCCGGCCCGGGAGTCCGGTCCACTCCTCGTCGAAAGCCCCCCAAATTTCGCCCCCTAGAAAACCGTCGGGTGACGGTCCCTCGACCTCTGTTGCCTCCAAGTCACCCCTGGGCAGCCCTGGATCCGCAGGCGGAAACGATCCGAACCGCGCTTCCATCGGCCTACGGCGGAACTATAAGAATGCGACCCGCGAAAGGCGGATGGAGGCCAACGCGCGGGAACGAAATCGCGTTCATACGATCGGGGCAGCCTTCGACCAGCTGCGACATCTGATACCGTCGTTTTCGACGGAACAGAAGCTGTCCAAACTGTCGATACTGAGAATTGCCTGCAAGTATATCCTACTGTTGGCCTGTCTTAATAAGCTGGACTATTCCATGGATCAGGCGGGTTACTCTGAGCTGGACTGTATTGAGATGCTCACTCAAACCATTTGTCAGGAATCTAAAATTCGAAGATCTAATTGAAAGCATATGTATGTATGTATGTATGTATGTATGTATGTATGTAATGTATGTATGTATGTAATGTATGTATATGTACCTAAGGTTAACAGATATATATTCGAGATATAGCGAAGCCTGAACTTAATGTAACCGTTGGCACACTTTTTGCTAAACGTTTGCTTTTTTTACTCTGAACGATAACCGCAACACCAAATATGTACTTAATTTTTCAACACTGTATACTCTTGATGAAATACGAATTAAAATGTTTGGAAATTTTTGAATTCTCGGATTCTGAGGTTCCGTTAGTTTTTTCCACCCGTCCAGAGTGTTATTGTGGGCCGGCACCGGTGGGCCAGTGCCACATTTCTTAGGTATATATCTAAAATTACCTACGAGCAAAATTATAAGATATTGGATACTTTTCAAGGTCAGATGCTAACTAGCTCAAGGCGATAGGCCACAAAAACTGCCACCGGCTAGCCGGCCGGCCCATATTTTACCAGCCGGCCCGTTCTTGGCCGGATGCCAGCCGGTCTGGCCTGAGCCGGTGCGCAACAATAGTTTCTCTGGTAACATATCTAGAAATCTCTAGAAACAACAAAAATGTGTCTGTTTTATTGATGGAATTGTTTAAACTTTATTGGAGGAATAGAAAAATTTGTAGCGATCTCAGAGCTTATGTTTTCCGCTGGAATACAAAATTTATTAGACAACTTGCACTGTAAAAAACCCGTTCAAAAGCACAATTAAAAACAAAGATCCAAGGTTTAAGCAACTGGCAAGTTTTTAAGGTTAACATTAGAGGCCTTTTCGCACAACGGTCTAAATTCTGAACGAGTTAAGCCTTTTAGAGCATTGGGTTAACAGAGGTCATTTTAGCATTTACAGGATTGGAATAAATTAAATCGAGTTTTATACAATTTCTTCGCTTAGCCACGTTTTCAACTCACACCCGTGAAAGAACCTTGCAGTTATTATTGTCATAATAAATGTTTAACTTTTGTTCCTATTTCCGGTTAATACTTATATATTTGCGTTTGTTTATACTACGTCCTCATTCTGTTAATTATTAATAAATGCTCAGTTGTTCCAGTTTACCTTAATTAGCTTTGTATCAAATAAAGAAGGCATTTTCTGTGTATATATGAGACAAACAAAAATTAATGATTCTAATTTTGCTGAAGGCTGAGTTTTAAGCTGCCAGGTGGTAGGCGATTTAGGAATGACTTGCTTTATGGCTAAATTTAAAATATTAATAGCAGAAGTTTAGTTTTCAAATTGAAAAAAGAAGATATGCTAATCTGAACTTGTGAACGATTTATTTACGTAATGGGGGAAGCTGAAACTCGTCAAGTATGTATTTAAGTATGATAACAGTGATCAATTGAACTTTACCCACCTCAATAAAAGTTCAACTTCAATGACTTGTTGCAAGAGATCAACCAAACCTTACCTAGAGCATGATTTATACATCGTTGAACTGCTCGAGGTACCTATGCTCTAGTTAATGGTGAAAAGCAGTTTGCTCATTGCTGTAGCTTGCTGCTAGCTTAAAAGACTACCAATAATGGCAAAAAGCGGTGACTTTGGTAGTCCTACAAACTGCCTTACACCATTAAATAGAGCACATCGCGAGCATTCCAACGATGTATAAATCATGCTGTAGGTTTGGTTCGGTCTTTTGCAAGAAGTCATTGATGTTGACCAACTTTTATTGAGGGGGGATAAAGTTCAATTGATCCGATAACAGTATGACACTAGCCCGGCATTAGCGTCAAAAAATTGAACTGAGTGGAAGCGTTTTCATCGAAGATCGATTCGTCGTTTTGGGCTGGGAAAGCAAGCAAGCAAAGCACGTGTCCCCCCAACTAACGGCTGGTCTGATTTCGAATTTATCAATTATCTGAGCTGGTTCCAACTTCGATTTCTACGTTAGTTGATGTTTGGTACTTAGGCAGTCGTCGGTTTCCCATAAGCGCAGGACTGTAGTTGTCCGCTCCGGTACATAGGAAGGAATAATAGAAATATATTCACTCCGTCTACGGATTTTAATTTAAATTTAGGCTTAGGCTTCACTAATCGACCCCTGATTCAACAACCCAACTTTCGGTCAAACTCTTCCTCCCGGCAAGGAGACTTCCTATGTAAACTTTGCTTTTATACTTGGATCATTGTGTCAGTTCCGGTTTGCTAGTAATCCACTACATATATACCCAATTCAACGGCACAGGACGAATTGGTAAACCAGAATCCTTTTAAAACATCCTGTTAATTAGATTAATGTTCAGTTTAATTGCCTTTGAGCTAAAGATTAACTTGGACGTTTCGTTTGGTCAGGCTAATTTTCTTGATTGCTCAGGACTTCAATCTGCCGTTTATTACTTCCAAAGGATAAATTAACAGTTGGCTTTGACCAGAGATAGTTTTGTTGTCTACCATTTTTGTCTGTTATTTTTGTTAGATTAGTCGACTAGAATTAGCAATGGACTTTTGTGGAAACTGTTGAAGTTGTTCAGATTAGGAATAAGACAAGCTGAAGTTATGTTCAAGTTCATCCAAGACCAAGATGCGTGAAAGATGGGATTCGGCATCAAAGTCGGCGGCTTAAAAATGATTCAGTTTCAGTGCCTGATACATCACAACAACACACATTCACCCGTGTTGAACCCATGTTTTCGTTCAACCCTAAACTAGTGCTGGGACCGGTTCCAAAAAACCGGTAGAACCGGAACCGGAAGGATTTTTAGAATCGGAACCGGTGGCTTTTGGAATCGGACCGGTTCTAATGTAAATTTTGGCTGTTTGGTACAATCAAGGTTTATTTTCAAAAATTTTAAAATCTTATTAGGAATTTGAATTTAGCATTTGGAATTTAAACTTCATTTTGGAAATTCTATTTAGATTGAAAATTTGAGGACGGTTAGGCTTTTGTGTAAATGGTAGAAGATTTGATATCTACTTTATGGTATATTTTTAACAGCGGTTTTAAGTCAACGTTTTAAGTTTTCTGGAAAGGTTACTACAAACGAATAACTAAGGTGTATTCGATCTTAGCTCTTCCTCAAGGTAACAAAGGTTTAAGCATTAAGGATTTGATGATTTACGAGAACTCTTTGAGCTTCAGTTATTGCCTCTGCATTTCTGTGTGCAAAACTTAAACTGAAGTATACCAGCAAACTGTAAATACCAGTTAGCAAATCCAGATTATATACGGGTTAAACTGAGCAATAGTATCTCTGGACGGTGAGATACAATTCTTCTTTAATAATAATTGGCTGGCGCTATCGAAAAAGAATGATTTTGCGGCTTACTAAAAAATTTTCACATTTCGTAGTCATATTTTAGTATTTTATGTCTATTGTTATAGGATTACGCTTTAATAGAAAATAGCGCTTTTGCTACAGTTATGTTTATGTCTGCTAATAATATTAAAACAAAATTTGTGTAAAATAAAAGCTTAACAGACTGATTTCATTTATTGCACATTAAATTTTATGGTTTCGAATGTGTGAAGTTAGTTGTACCTGTGTTCTGCAGAAGTGCTCGAAAAGTAGGTACAAGCCCCCCCCCCTGAAAATCTCAGTTCAAGGTACAAGCCCCCTCAAAATTTTCTAGGGACAAGCCCCCCCCAGGACCCGACCCTATGTTAATTTATGGCTGCAAAGTAGTATTTTAGCTTTCTAGTTTATTAAAAGATTTAAGTTTACAATAATCTTAAACCATTAAACCATAATACTATTAAAGACTACAGTTTTAAGTCGTAAAATTAGAAACTTAACTTAGTTCCCTTTAAAAACGGAATAATAATAATAATAATAACCAGAAGAAGAAGAAGAAGAAGAAGAAGAAGAATTCATATTTTCAGGATTTAAAAACTGTTCACGTATACATAATCGATTGATAATTAGATTCCTAACAAATTCAACAAATTTCAAACTGAGAAGTGAAATCTATTTACTAATTTCAAAATTTCATTTAACTAACAGACCCCTCTTTATTTCAAGTGGACAGAGTCCCTAAAGTTAATCCTTTAAATAGAAGAAAACGTTTGCCCCTACTCAGATCGACATAAGCCCACAAGACTGTTGCAGCATTTTTAGAAATCTTACGTTTGCAGCATTCTTTCCCTGATTTTAAAAGCTTATATATATATACAGTACAATTATTCAAAACTTGCAAATCAAAAGATATCTGAAGTTAAAAGTTGTTATGTCAGGATATTAAATATTTATAATATTTACTTTGTCCAAAACGCCTGTTTTTGAAATATGTCAGCGTTGTAGGTATGTTCACCAGCTGAGAAGCTCCCCCCCCCCCCCGAGATTTCGGCTTTAATGTTTCGAGCATATTGCAAGCTTATATAATACATTAGGATTAGGAACAGCTGAGCTGAGTGTCTTACTCTTGCTATTATAAACTCTTGCTATCATCTATGTAATTTTGTATGTGAAACAGGAAGTATAATGTGCTGTACTTTGGTTCTGTGGACGGTACCTGACGCGCGCACAAGTGTGTGCTTTTGGCATGTGAATTGAATAAGTTTACAATAATCAAGACAATAAATTGTTAAAATGAAATCCTGAAATTTTAAAGTTTTCCATATAATATTACATATACAGTGAAACATAATCAGACACATACAAACCATACGGGCACATGAAAAGTTATGCCATTCAGTTTTAAGTTTTGACTATAGAATGACAACAAAATTAACACATTAGCGCTTAATGATTACTGATTACATCAAAAACTGGTAGCGCCTCTTTTTGCGTTTCTGAAGATTGTTTCTGCGACATTGACTCTTCTTGTCAACCTTCCAAGATTAATGTGTTTCTTTGTTTGCCGATGTTTTAGTGCTAAAAATTGCCAAGATGAATTTGTCGACAGCGCGACTCCGTGGTTTTTCTCGATCTGGTGTAAAATTCTCGTGCTTTCTCTAGACACAGCAAACTTTAATAGATTGAGTTTGAGTTTTGTCTGGCTAAAATATACCTGATATATATAGGTTTTAGTTTACCTGGCCAGTAAAATGTTTTACACTTTTCTGAAGCCGGATGTACAATTTTCAGGCTTCTCAAGACTTCAGTATCAGTTCATTTCATTTATTTTCGAGTAATTTGGTATTAAGCAAAGCATTTTGTATATAGGTTTAAGTTTTCATCCATTGTAATCTGTCATCTTCTGTTCGTGGTCTGGTTTGAACTTCCGTTTCTAAGCAGAAATTATTCTGTGGAAACGGACATGAAATGAACTTTGTGGCTGCGGGTTTGAGTTCTTTATGAATTTTTTGGTTGCTTGGCGGTGTGCAACTTTCTTTCAAAATTTCGGTTGCATTACAGATAGTTTCCGAAATATTCTATACAATTCTCTTATGTTCAAACTGAATACAGTTGAAATATATTATGTAGTCTTTTTGAAGATGTGTTTTTTCTTGAGTCAGGCACGATTTTAGGTTTTATAGGCTAACTCGAAATTTCAATTCAACTACTGCAAGATCTCGACATATATATATTGAGGGTTATTAGACGGTGAGCAAATCTTTTCCTACCTTTCCAATACATTGTACTAAACAAGATAAGCTCAGTTCATTAAATCATTAATATATACTAAATACTGTACTAATTAAAATTAACAACTGATCAATCCTGTTTACGGTTTAACTGTCACAATTTCAGAGTTCTTACATTTATTTCTTCTGCTTAGAACCGTTGCTATGTATAAACTAGTTGAAGCAATATTTGGAAGTTGAAGTTAACTTTTAAGACATAAAAGTTATCCGTCAATTTTATCGCTCCTGCTCTTTGCCAAACTACCTGATAAGGCTGATAACGCTTTTGTTAATGCTAATGTAAATCACAGTTACTACTTTTTATTGACAGCTAATCTGTTATTCTGATTTTAATTATTAATTAGTTCCAAGAGAACATCTTGAAAGTAACCCACTTTTCACTCGTCCTATTCAGTTTACCATACCTAGGTCTGTTCTGTTTTTGAATCTTATGTGACCAAGCACCACGTATTTGTTGTGGCGCTTAAGTTTTTAGCAGGATGCTTGCACGAAATATATAATTTCATTTTTTCTGTAATTATCTGGAATTTTTCTGACATAACCCAAAGAACATTTCAAAGACTAAATCGAAATATAATGCCAACAGCAACACCTGCCTAAATCTAACCCCGAGACAATGTTCAAAACCTGTGCTTAAATTGATCATTTTGAGGTAGTGTTGTTCGCCGGCCCAATTTTGCCTGGGCCGGCCGGCGCCGGCCGGCCCAGCTCGCGACGCCGGCCGGCCGGCCTGTACCGGCCGGCCGGCCGGCCGGTGGCCGCCGGCCCCATAACCGGCCGGCCGGCCGGCGGCCGCCGGCCCAACAACGGCCGGCCGGCCGGCCGTTGCACCGGTCTTCACCGGCCGGCCGGCCGGCGGTGCCACTTTTCGCAGGCTATCCAAAATACAAATAAAAATTAAGATTTTTGATAGTTTTCAAGGCAGATTTTAGCAAATTTAAGGCGATAAGTTGCAGAAATTGTCACTGGCCGGTCGGCCGCCTCACATTTGACCGGCCGGATTATCACCGGCCGGCCGGCCGGCCTGTGTCTGACCGGCCGGCCGGCCGGCCGGTTCTCGGCCGGCGGCCGCCGGCCAGCCGGCCGGCCGGCCCGCTTTGGACCTGGGCCGGCCGGTTACCGGCCGGCCGGCCGGCGGCCGGCCGCCGGCCAGCCGGTCTAGACAAGGCCGGTGCACAACACTATTTTGAGGTTTACTCGGACAGAAGACTTATACCAGGACAAAGGAATATTTACTATATAGCTCCTGGACAAATTATTTTATTCTATTTCCAACAGAATGGTTTCTTGATGGTGGGTTTGAAAAAAGTCTTAGTTTCGTTGGTTCTTTCATTTGTCTTGCCCATTACGGTTTGAAACTGTTGAGGTTTGCTCCCATCAAACTGTGTGGGCTGGTGCGAAAGCGTCTTCTAACATGTCACTACAGTTTGGGAACGAATTCAAACTTAAGCTTGGTTTGATTGTGCCTGGGTGGCTCAATAGGTAGAGCGTTGGCCTAGTTCGCCAAAGGTTGTGGATTCGATCCCCACCTCAGGCCCGAATTTTTCGGGTCGGAGGTGCTGTAGTGACAATCTTAGTTTCGTTGGTTCTTTCATTATACCAGGACAAAGGGATATTTACTATATAGCACATGGACAAATTATTTTATTCTATTTCCAACAGAATGGTTTCTTGATGGTGGGTTTGAAAAAGTCCCACCAGGAACTTAGGAAACAAGAAAAATGCGTTCATTGAATCACTCATTGATCTTTGTTGCTTATCTCTTAGGTTAATCCCATAGGATCAATTCATGCTTGATGAAAAGTTTTCTAGGATGCAAAACAGAATTTCCCCCCAGCAAAAGTATTACGGAAAATTCGTCATAGACTCTGTGGCAACAAAGGTTTGATAGAAAACTGATACGAAGATCCATGCTGTTTACAGTCTAATTCATTTAATTATTATGCTTAATTAATACTTTTAAGCAGTGCACAGCAGGATTGGAAAAGTTTAAGCTATCAGTAAAATATTATCTTTTCCGAACTGTCATACAGATTTGCCCAATATTTGTCTTGTGTTCCGCAAGCCTGTGTGTGTGTGTGTGTAGAATTGAATTGGAATTAACCATTTTTAGTCTATTTTACAATTGCATATATCTGTTTTAAACTTGTAAAAATCAATCTACAATCCCTCTTCTTGTGAGCAAGAGGCCTTAAACCTTAGGCTTTAATTCAGGCTTTTAATTTAGGGATTATGACCTAAAGATAACAACTTAAGTTGAACACTTATTCTATTCTTCTGAGCACGAAAATGAAGTAAACGCGGGCCGGCAGGCGGATCCACGAAGGATACAAGGCATTAATCATAAAGAAATAATGAAAAACGCTGCCGTGCAGTTGCTAAGGCAGAGAGCCTTTGCAGGTTTATGCTTGTGAGTTAGGTTGAGGTGAGCACCCTAGAAATGTACTTAAGCTACAATTTAATGCTTTCTGTAAGCTTTCGACGGAAAGGGAAGGAACGGCCTTTAGTTGCTCATTTCGAGTAATTTGAGACAATATTTAAACAATACTTTAGAAAGCAATGAAAGGATAAAGGGTCCCTCCGTTCCTCCGGATTTATTAATGTAAATTTTTGTTGAGGAAAAGCCTGCCTTCAGAGGCTCTCGAGCTATATTCTTAATTGTGGCGGACAAAAAGCTCAGAATCCGGGGTAGCATAGAATGGGAGTCAAATAATGACCTCTCCAGTCTATATTACTTTCTGGGCGGATTGGAATAAAGCAATTTGCTATCCAGAAAACTATTACTTGCGTGTCTCCTAAGTCTAAGTTGTGATCCACCTGTCTTGAGTCCTTGTCGTTCTCTCTCTCTGTGTCGCTTTTTCCACACATTTTCGTTTAGTCAATGTTTTAAAATCAATAATTCCATTTTCTGAATTAAGATCTAGCACTGGATTAATCTGATTAAAAAGTAAAGCATTCTCGTGAATTTTGACGGATTAGGAGCTGGGGGTCTGTTTTCAGTCATTTTTTCGATTCATTGCTCGTTTTATAGCAGTAAGTAAGTTACTTAAAATGCTGTTTTTAAATTAGAATCTGAAATCTTGCTGTTTTTGAGTAATTTTCATCAAAATAGAAGTCTGTATGTAGGCCAAAGAAATATTAAGAATTAGTTTCGTTCGAATGTTCACTTTTTGTCTGCCCATTAAAATAGCTTTGAGACGTCAAAGGAGGTTAAGAAAATTGCAGAAGGGAAGAACTTGGTTTAAATTTAGTTAGAAATTAAATTTGTAACAATTTGCAACCCTACGCCTCCTTTCCTTTCTAAAGCTAAAACAGTCAGAATTCAGTCAATTCGGAATTCTCATGTTTTCCAGCTTCAATCAGGCAAACATAGAACGATAGAGCTTAACTTACACTGATCAGAGTCTAGTTGAGAGTCAGCCTTTAGCCTACAGAGCAAGTAATGCAGCACTTCCTGATAACAGGGTACTTGACGCTTGTCACACTCTTAGCTATTACAGTACCACTCGAAATTAAGTGCCCTTGAAACCGGCTTCAGATTCGTTTGAAGCCAATTAAGCTTCAAGAAGCTGAAGCTGACTCCGGCTTCAAATACTATAACTTCTTTAAGCTAAGCCTTTTAACACCCGATTGCACCAAATGTGTTTAAAATCTAATTAGCTAAATTAGATTTTAAACAGATCTTAAATGTATTTAAGTGAACAGAGCATTGCACCAACTTAAATATATTTAAAATCTGTTTAAAATCTGATTACCTATTGAAACTTAATTAGATTTTAAACATGCCTCATACTATGTTTAAAATCTGTTTAACGTGAAAATCTAGCAATTTGCACGAATTTTCTGGGCTTTTTCACGGAATTTTTCTCCATTATTTTTCTTGAGCGCCTAATTTAGTTTGTGTATTTATATACAAGTAAAAAATCAAATAAATCTAAAATTTGAAGAGATTCATTTCCTTGTACAAGTTTGCAAAGAAACAATTTTTAGTTGATGTAATAGCTTATTAAATGAAATCCTGAAAAAGCTGCATTCATAACTGTTACTGATAAGAACAGTAGGTTAATCAGTTTACCACAGTTTGTTACCATCAAATAAGCAAAATCGTTTTTTTCTAAGATTAAACTAAGGCTAATCTTAGCCAACCTAACTAAGAATGTAAAGAGAAAGAAATAAAGTTTTGAAAACACAAATAATTAGATTTTAAACAGTTTCACACTACGTGACATTAGTATTTCATCATTGGACAGAGCTACTACTTCAAAGGTGCCGCTCGGTGTCTGATAGGCTGTTTTAGTCACGTGACCCTTAATTAGATTTTAGTAAAACAGATTTTAAACAGAAGTTAAAAAGATTTTACGCAAAAACATTTTGGTGCAATGGAAAATGTGTTTAAAGTTAAAATCTTTCTAGCTAATAAGATTTTAAGATAATTAGATTTTACGTAGAAACATTTGGTGCAATCGGGCATGTTACAACCATTCATATTTGTCTATTTCAGCTTTTGTAGCAAGTAAGTTTTGGCAGACTTCATACCGCTACTGAGTGTGTAGACTTTTGATGGGTGGCTGATTTCAGCTGCTCAGCTAGACACTAGCTTAAACTGTAATATATACATATATGTACAGTGCAGTGCAGTGTATGATGCTTCTTTCAGGCGTAGCTTTGCGTTAGCCTAAAAGTTACAGCAGCAAACAACAGGAAGATCCACGTTTAACACTGGCTTTCTACTTGCTATTCCCTAGTCATTCAAGGGCATACACAGGGGTCATAATATTAATCTAACTAACTGTAAATCCAGATATTCGGTTCCCAGTTGCTTCCTAATTTCAAGCGATCTAAGTATCTCTCTTCTAACTATCTCTCGCTCAAGCGCAGGTAAAGCCAATTCACGTCTTAATTAAATTAAATTATTAGTTTAATGCAGCAGTCACAATTATAATTATACATGGAAAGACATTATCTACAGTTTAGAATGCAAGTATACGGACATCTAGGTAGGCACATACAAGACACGAGATTATACAATGACATGCAAGTACAATACGAATAGTTGGTGTTAATCAAGAGTCAAGTTCCCTTTTCTAACCTCAAGTTTTAGACAATGCTCTCTTCAAAATCTCACTCACAAGATCATGACAATATTAATCCCCGTGGTTTGTCAAACTCACAATTCAAGCTACCTGGATGCTGTGGTTCCGCGTGTGATGGATGTGGTCCGTTGACAGGTCCTCCAGAGGATAGAAGAAAGGGAAAACACAAAAGTGGCAGATGGGGAAAGTAATCGTAAAATAGTATAGCAGAGTGCAAACGAGTCGTGGCTAGCCCCCAACAGGTAAAGTCAGAAAGTACCGGTCAATATAGAGACCGTACACACAATCCAAAATGAATGACCGGTCTATCCCTTCACGGGCCCTCGGTCACGAAATCCACGTAGACTGGCGAGTCACAATAAGACAGCAAAAAGCACGACTGAATTCCAGGGCAGCCAAACCACGACTGATTTGAAAATTTGGGAAAATTTGAGGTTTCGGGGAAGACCTGTCAGTAGTGTACACCCCCCCCCCTTCACCCCTATAGGTTCGGGTTCACCCCTATACTGTTGTTACCTACAAGCTTCGTTTCATGGCGATTTCAGTAATCAGTTAAGTTATAGTTAAGCCCTACTGCTTACTACGTAAACACTTACCACCTTTTATTTCTAGTGCCTTATATGAATTATACTACTTCTAAAGTGTTAGCTACTGATTTTGTTCAAAACAAGATTAATTGCGTACAAATTCATTATGACTACGTTACTTCCACTATAATGCTGTTATTTTCTTTAAAACAGCTAAACTCCGCTGCTGTTGATTTGTTACTCTTGAATGACTCATAGCCTAATTACCAACCTTGAGAGAGATAGTTAGAATACTTAGATCGCTTGAAATTAGGAAGCAACTGGGAACCGAATATCTGGATTTACAATTAGATAGATTAATGACCTCTGTGTATGCCCTTGAATGACTAGGGAATAGCAAGTAGAAAGCCAGTGTTGAACGTGGATCTTCCTGTTGTTTTGCTGCTGTAACTTTTAGGCTAACGCAAAGCTACGCCTGAAAGAAGCATCATACACTGCACTGCACTGTACATATATGTATATTGCCATTACAGTGTCTAGCTGAGCATCTGAAATCAGCCGCCCATCAAAAGTCTACACACTCAGTAGCGGTATGAAGTCTGCCAAAACTTACTTGCTCCAAAAGCTGAAATAGACAAATATGAATGGTTGTAACATGCTTACGATTGCCAAACTTGTAAATCTAATTATCTTAAAATCTTATTAGCTAGAAAGATTTTAACTTTAAACAATTTTCCATTGCAGCAAAATGTTTTTGCGTAAAATCTTTTTAACTTCTGTTTAAAATCATGTTTTACTAAAATCTAATTAAGGGTCACGTGACTAAAACAGCCTATCAGACACCGAGCGGCACCTTTGAAGTAGTAGCTCTGTCCAATGATGAAATACTAATGTCACGTAGTGTGAAACTATTTAAAATCTAATTATTTGTGTTTTCAAAACTTTATTTCTTTCTCTTTACATTCTTAGTTAGGTGGCTAGATTAGCCTTAGTTTAATCTTAGAAAAAAACAATTATGCTTATTTGATGGTAACAAACTGTGGTAAACTGATTAACCTACTGTTTATCAGTAACAGTTAGATAACAATAGCTATTACATCAACTAAAAATTGTTTCTTTACCTTTGTACAAAGTATTTCAAATTTAGATTTATTTGATTTTTTATACACAAGACTAAATTAGGCGCTCAAGAAAAATATGGAAAAATTCCGTGAAAAAGCGGTCGTGCAAATTGTAAAACGAATTTTAAACATGACAGGCGTAAGTAATTAAGATTCAATAGGTAATCAGATTTTAAACAGATTTTAAATATATTTAAGTTGGTGCAATGCTCTGTTCACTTAAATACATTTAAGATCTGTTTAAGCTTTTAAACACGATAAATTTGGCAAAAAAATTATATTTGAAATCTAATTAATAAAACATTAATTGGCGGAAATACCTGCTCTGTAGGCTAGGCACGATCAGTGAATACATCTGAAATTTGATACAATTTTTAGCTTTAGAAAGGAAAGGAGGCGTAGGGTTGCAAATTATTTACAAATTTAATTTCTAACTAAATTTAAACTTTTTTCTTCCCTTCTGCAATTTTCTTAACCTCCTTTGACGTCTCAAAGCTATTTTAATGGGCAGACAAAAAGTGAACATTCGAACGAAACTAATTCTTAATATTTCTTTGGCCTACATACAGACTTCTATTTTGATGAAAATTACTCAAAAACAGCAAGATTTCAGATTCTAATTTAAAAACAGCATTTTAAGTAACTTACTTACTGCTATAAAACGAGCAATGAATCGAAAAAATGACTGAAAACAAACCCCCAGCTCCTAATCCGTCAAAATTCACGAGAATGCTTTACTTTTTAATCAGATTAATCCAGTGCTAGATCTTAATTCAGAAAATGGAATTATTGATTTTAAAACATTGACTAAGCAAAAATGTGGAAAAAGCGACACAGAGAGAGAACGACGGGGATTCAAGACAGGTGGATCACAACTTAGACTTAGGAGACACGCAAGTAATAGTTTTCTGGATAGCAAATTGCTTTTATTCCAATCCGCCCAGAAAGTAATATAGACTGGAGGGGGAGGAGCTGACTCCCATTCTATGCTACCTTCAGTTTCTACAGCTTTTTGTCCGCCACAATTATCAAGAATATAGCTCGAGAGCCCTCCTGAAGTGCAGGCTTTTCCTCACTTTTTCTTACATTAATAAATCCAGAGGAACAGAAGGACCTTTTATCATTTTTTTGCTTTCTAAAAATTGAGCAATA
>JASAND010030902.1:0-16709 GCA_030248195.1 Trissonchulus latispiculum
AGGCTGCTTCGTTCAGTTACGTATTGCTGACCGCCTCTGGGATCCAAGCTTTGATTTTGACACCAAGAGTGAACTGATGTTCTCCATATGAATGTATAGCTCAGATTATACGTAGGTGAAATGAGAATGGAAAATTAAGAAAGTATTAGCTAGATTTACGTAAGATGGGTAAAGCATTATGGAATATAAGTAAGTTAACTTACTCTATAAACATTTTAATCTCATTCAACATATATATATAAAGTTAAATAAATTAGCTAAATAGATTAATAAGGAATTGATTGATTGATTGATTGATTGACTGATGAATTGATTGATTGGACCAAGTAAGACAACTCAGCCAATGCGGCTAGACGTTGCTTCAGATAGATTGATTCGCTAAGTCGCTGTTTTGTAAAATTTTAAACAGTTGCTTTTGCAGTTTAAATACTGCCATGGTTTCTGTTTTGTTCTTATTCATTATGTTACTTTTTCCAGTTTAAGCTTTTTAAATTATTAAATAGTTGCTTCTTCTTCAAATCCCATTTTTTGGGAAGGGATCAAATCTTGCAAAACTTTCCATTTAAAGTAACTTTAACAGCTAACAGTTTGGTGCAAGGGGAGCTATATAAATATAGATTAGTTTATACTATTATAGGTATTCTTTTCTGAACAATGCATAAACAATCTGTGAATTCTGGGTTGTAACCTAGAAGAAAGCTAATTTCCATCATAAACGGGTGCCCTTATTTCGTAGTCAGAGCGGCACCCCTTTCATTTCATTGTGACCAGGTTTTCGCACCTTCCAAGCTTTTTTACCGTCTCGCCAGTTTGGCTACAAAAGAAGTCATTGTTTTTGCTTGGTTCTTGTTATAGCTAACAACGCTTACAATAAGTGTCTTCTTCTTCAACCAAGATTATCAACCTTTTCAATGGCACTTTTTGGCATTATTGTGTGTATTCGCCCTCTTAAAAACAAACCTCCTGAAGAAGATAATTTATATAATATATAATCCAAGATTATACAATCAAAGTAATGGTTTAGATGCGGTCTCTAAGATTACAGCAATATATAGATCAGACAATATTTGAATGATACGTACTAATATTGTGACAAACTGTAAGCAGTACACACATACGTACATGTCTATAAATTGGTTCTTGACTTGGTTCTGTAGAAGAATCTCCATATTCTGGTTCTTCGTCTTCAAGATACCAAATCTTATGAATAGGGGCTGACTATATTGTTAGCACAAAGAGCCCCATCTCGTATTGAAAGTCTGGTTATGGGTCATGGAGATAGTAGGAGATTCCTTTTATCAGTTAAGGGATATCGGTACCACCAGAGGGTTGGAACATCACATTATTCGGCGCTGATAAAACCAAAGACCCTTAAATGCCCCACACTTTAATTTATCAAGAAGATTCAGTCATTACATAAATTTACTATCACTTATTCATCTAGCTAAGAATCGGTTGTTACATACGTAGAATTATTTACTGACTGAAATAAGCTTGTACTGTACTTGGTGTTCCTAAGGTGTAAGGTACATAGATTTTATCCGAGTTCCCTGCAGTAATGATTAATCTTAGACGTTCGATTTAGCTACGACATGCCATCTGTAAATTCTGAGGTCAAAATGAAACATTGAAAGAATTTCGGGTGTGGGTAAAACCCGGCCCCGGCTCCGGCCCCGGCCCCAGCGCACCTGGGTAAAACACGGCCCCGGCCCCGGCGCATGCATTTGTTTTAGGTGGGTAAAACACGGCCCCGGCCCCGTAAAACCCGGCCCCAATGTGTAGAAAACCCGGCGCAATTAAACACGTGCATATACGTGTGTTTGCATGCAAATACAGAATACACTGTATTTGCTTACAAACAGTATATACAATCCCTTGCAACAATGGAAAAGTATATTATCACATTGTTTTGTTTTCATTATGACTTTTCAGTTAAGTCACGCAATTACATATTTTTCTTATACACTTCTTTTAATGAAACAGTTGCATAAAATGAAATAAATGCATAGCAAAAGTTTTGAATTTATTTTTACCATATACATCACGAAGTTTTAATACAATTTGAAACAATATTTAGAAACAATGCGTAATTAAAAAGCATTCAAGAAATTTTGCTGACATAGTTTACACCAAATAAAGAAAATGACGATAAATTAAAATTTTAAAATTCAAAAATGATTAACTTGTAATGTTTACTATGGGAGGATAAGACATATCAAAAGTTTCCAGTTCTCCTTGATGTCCCCCTTGAAAAACGTAAAACTTGAATTTTTTAAACTTTAGGAATGTCTTAGGAATTAATAATATATATTGGATAATTTTAAACTTTTTAATCGGTTCTTACCAAATATAATTCATATATATATATATATATATATATATATATATATATATATATATATATATATATATATATATATATATATTTCAAAATTGTTTATTTTCGTAAGTAAGTACCAACCATGAATCAATACAAAATGGCTAGAAAAGGTTGCGTAACACACTCTAAAGTATAAAACTCAACTCATAAACTACGCCTTAAATCTTTACACATAAGCGTAATTACACATACACCTTTGTTATACTGCATAAGAATTTACACTGTAAGTGCGCCGGACTGGGGCCGGGGCCGGAGCCGGGTTTTACCCAGACCCGAATTTAAACCCGTTCCTGCTAGTTTCCACTTTTTACCACTTTGAAAAAGTAAAACCAAACTGATAACTCCACGGAAACATCTTTGTTAAAACAATTTGAAAGTGAAGATATACAAATTGCTTTTATGCAAAATTTCATTCAACCTTTAACCTAACTGAACATAGCTTAACAGGACAAAATCATGTCAGTTTTTGTAAATCTTTATTTATTTTGGCGGCTTAACTTTTTTTGAAATGGAAACTTCTGAGGTCCAGTGTTTCCTTCATCAGCACTGAAGTAGAAGCTAAATTTGGCTGAAATAAGTTTAAGTTTCGCCTAATTTCATTTAGCCACTCCAAGCCTCTTGAAAATTAGCTACAAGTCCTAACGAATTCCCTCGTGTGGACATATTGCCTTTCGCAATGTGAACTAAGAAATTTCTTCAAATTGGCACCACTAGGTTCCACCAATTAGCTCTTCTTGGCGAAATTCATTCCTGTTTTCGAAATAAAAAATTCACCCAAATTCGGTCCTTGATGAGATTTTAGCTAAATAATTACGTAAAGCCAGTCATCACTTAACAAACGACTGTAATACACTTTGAAAATTACTTAGGTCTCAACGCGAGTCGGTGCTAGCTATCATTAATAACAAGTCTATTTTGTTAATCTAATCCTAAGCTAAGGCCTAATGTGAGTAGGTACTTCAACGCGGGTTTCAAAACAACACTGGTTTCACATACAATGCCAAGCTAAGTCAATGAACTAGAGATGCTTGCGTACATTATACTTTTTTAAGTGCTGAACAGTTAAATGTCAAAAATATATCGTTTTGGGACTATGTTAAGCCTATTCCTTAGTTAATACAAAATATCGATACCAATGAAAGTCCACGCCGTGGTGCAGGGCAGGCCCAAAAATCAAGTGTTTTGATCCCCAAAACACATGGAGATCTGAATATGTACCTGGTACCTACGTATTAAGGTTCTGCTTTTGTTCATATATAATTGTTTCTAAGACCAGATGAACCGGAGCCGGCAGTATATACTTAAGAGCTTTTTTCTTTCGTGCTATGCAGTGTTTTCTTTGGCCATCTTTAGCAACATTTCCCGTTTCCAGATCTCCCGAAACGATGAAACTGGCTTTTGAGCTGGTTTAATTGGATTTTATCTGAGAAAGATAAATAATGAGACAAGGATAAAATTGGATCCGAAAGATCTTCTGGACAAACACCTGATGCCTCAAAATTTATCTTGGCATCTTTTGTGAAGCTAATAAATGAATTCTAGATTATAGCTGGCTTGGCTAAAGAATGGAGATAGCTATGTTGATAGCAAATGATGGAATGCTATTTAGTTTAGTGATATCAAGAGTGTGATATGCAGGCATGCGTACATTATTTTTTGTACCTACATATATACCTATTGTTTAATTTTTGGAATTATATACATAGGTTGCTGTTTATGGACATTTTTGTAGGATGACCTACGAAGTTAGTTCAGTGAGTACTATGGTTCACGCAATTTCTAAGAAGAGGGAACAGTAGATTACACAGGATCTGTTATATAGTTTACAACGTTTTGCTTACTGTTGAGGTCACTATTATGTGAAATGAAAGCGAATGGCTAATCAGTGTTACCATCAGTACAACTGATACAACTGAAGCAACTTCTTTTGCTTCCCTCCTTACGTGCAAGACAAGTTTAATAGTACAATCCCTGACTCTATCTACCTTTACTTCATTGTTTTAATCTTGTTTTAAATGTGTCTGGATGTTTTATTCCTTGTTTCAGCTTGCAACTGCAATCTTCATGCTCGGCGATGTCGATTCAACATGCAGCTCTATCGACTCTCCGGCGGGAAGAGTGGCGGAGTCTGCATCAACTGTCGCCACAACACGGCCGGACGACACTGTCACTACTGTCGGGAAGGATACTACAGAAATCCCACCGTTCCCATGACCCACAAAAAGGCTTGCATTCGTAAGTCATCCCGTGGTTGCCTTGTTTTTGTCTTATTTCACGAACTTTTGAAAAGTTAGTTGGTTTAAGTTAGTTGGGTTTTAGTTTAGTTTGCTGGGCACCGTTTAAACTAGTTTTAAAATGTTTTTAGTATTGGCTTCTGTTAGAAAGTTTTAAGGATTAATAGTTTGCCAATAGCGACTGTCTTGATCGCTTATTGTTACAATAGGTTCTGGGCTAATAGTATACTCTATGTGGTAGGTCAATACTACAGTTGTCGTTGTTGTGCTTTCCGGACTCGTCAGCTTAAAATACTATTCTGAGGCACATCAACCACCAATCATCATTATCATCATTAATTATACTCTTGGTAACATACATTATATGTCCTGCTTTATGTAGGTAGGTATGCACTGCTTTGTTGTTGTTGTTTTAGCATGTAGCTGCCATCATGTGGGAGCTTTGGGAAAACACTGCAATCAGACCACAGGCCAGTGTCCATGCAAGCCTGGTGTGACCGGACTTCAGTGCAATCGATGTGCCAAGGGATTCCAGCAGAGTCGATCTCCCATTGCTCCTTGTGTTCGTAAGTTGAACCTAATTTTACACCTTTTCTTTGCTTTATTTTTAAAGTTTGATTGAAACCGCTATTTCATATAAAGGTTATTAATCTCTGCTGGATAAACAGTTTTATTGACAGAACATAAGTACAAAACATTTCATTCAATTAAATTGGTATATATTGTGAAAGAGTGCAAGCTTAACCGAGTTATTGAATTATTACCATAATGTTTCAGGTATTCCAACCGACATCGTATACCGAACAGAAAAGAATGAAAGTAAGTTATTGCATTCTCACTAATCTTCGAGGCTAAATCCTGGTTTACAGGATAAATTTGTCAAATTAGCCCTAAAAAGTGGGCTAAAAATGAAAATTCGCAATACATAAATGTTATTAATGATCTCATTCTGAACTATTGGTACTTCTGCAGATTATTACAAAGTTTTCCTATCACAGTAACTTTGTTACATTTTCGTAAAAAATTCTATTGTCGTGTGATTTTCTCCGGAGTACACGTTTTTGCTGTTATTGAGCATTTAGACTACGCCAGGCTTCAACTAAAACGAGTCAAATGTTTTGAATTGGTCGTTTAGGGCAAAAGTGTTTATACAGAACACAATTCTACTTCTCAGAATTGCTTGTTTCAAATTGCCTTACTTTCTGTAGAAAGTTTATGCAATAAAATCTTAACTTCTACATCCATGCCAAATAGATCTAACGTACAACCTTGACGGCAAGCCCCAAATTTTTTAATGCTAGAAAAGGGACGGCTACAAGAAACTGCACTTTTCAAATGCAAAATTTAAATGGGCTAGGGCTAGTCTAGGAGCCTGAACGAACAGAACATATACAAACATTGGGTGTGCATAAAACACGGCCCCGGCTCCGGCCCCGGCCCCGGCCCGGGTGCATAAAACACGGCCCCGGCCCCGGCCACGGCCCCACATAAAACACGGCCCCATTACGGCCCCGTGCATAAAACACGGCCCCGTCACGGCCCCATCAAAAAATCATATTTTTGACTAATGGGACTAAATATAACCAATTCAGCATCTCCTAATCTATCAAATTAAATTGTTTAACTGTTTAGGCTTTGAGTTTTAATAATCGAATTTTGAATTAAAAATATTATCTTTGAACCACCTTTTTTAAGTTTTTGTATCTTGGTAAACCAACAAATAACAAACTTTATGTTATGCAGTTATTAAATGTGTAAATTAAATTAAATTGTGTAAATGTATTTATGTGTAAATTTAATTTTAATTTTATCTTGCGCTCCGAAAAATTTAAGTAAAACATTTTTGTAAAATTTGAAAATTTAGAAATTTTCATCACCTTTAAACTTAACTTATTAACGAAACTACATATGACCAAATGTTATACATCGTAGAATAGGAGACATTTAGAGATTTCAAGTGATTTAAAAATCAACTGATAATATTTATCTTAACAATCAGTAACTAAGTTTTTAAAGTAAGCCGTGCCGTATTGACACCATGTGGTCATAAAGTTCAAGAGATCGTAAAACAATAACATTTTATAAAAAATTACATAAAATAGCATAAACACATTTACACATTTACTTTAAACAATTTAATTTAATTTACACATTTAATAACTGCATAAACAAAACATAAAGTTTGTTATTTGTAGATTTACCAAGATACAAAAAAGAAAAAGAAGGTTCGAACATAATACTTTCAATTCAAAATTCGATTTTTCAAACTCAAAGCCTAAACAGTTAAACAATTTAATTTGATAGATTAGGAGATGCTGAATTGGTTATATTTAGTCCCATTAGTCAAAAATATGATTTTTTGATGGGGCCGTGACGGGGCCGTGTTTTATGCACGGGGCCGTAATGGGGCCGTGTTTTATGTGGGGCCGGGGCCGGGGCCGGGGCCGTGTTTTATGCACCCGGGCCGGGGCCGGGGCCGGAGCCGGGGCCGTGTTTTATGCACCGGGCCGAGGCCGGGGCCGGGGCCGGGGCCGTGTTTTATGCACACCCCAAACATTGGACCTTTTCGCGCAGCGAGTTAAACGAGTTAAAAGAGTTGTTAAAATTAACTCAATCCTTTTCGCGCACAGGGTTAAAAGAGTTAAACAGTTCATTTTAACTATCCTGCAGGGTTAAACGAGTTAAAAACATTTTAACTCGCGCGAAAAGGCCCATTGTTACTTGGAAGCTTTCTGCTGAGACCTGAGAAGCACCTGTAATCGAGATAAATAAGTAGAACTTCTGCAGCTCTCACTCAATGGATAGGCAATAGGCATGGCTTCATGCTTACATCAATGCCACGTCAATGACTATACAATACAAGCTTTGGTCTAGAGTTACGATTCCATATAGGTTTTTAAAAATTCAAATTTGTGAAGCTTCAGATTTATTTGGAGTCTTAAAATTTCTACAACTTCTATTTCCCTATTTTTCACAATTTCTGCTTTCCTACAAGCTTTTGATCGCGGAAACGCAAATTAGCATCAAGTCTGTACATATTTAAACATATTTAATGACGGGGGGAAGGCTTACCGACTTTCACAAAATGAAAGTAGTTTAGTAGATTTTGTTGTATGGTTTTGGTTCAGAAAAATAGCTAAATACAGTGTGCACTACAATGGAGCAGTGACTAATTGTTTACTAAAATTGCATTTTCTTTTGAGGGGATAGTAAACAAAATTTTGACAATAAATCTGCTAAAACTTTTATAAAGTTTGTGTACATTGCCCAGTTTCAACAGGACAGTGATTCTCTTGAAGGGGAATATAAAATTAAATATAATTTTAGCGGAGTTGGGTAGCTGAATTTACAAATTTACCTGAATAAAATATATTAGAAGATTTTAACAAACCGAACATTGTTCTCCTTTGCTCAGAATAGAAAGGTCAGATTCTTAACAGAATTTCTTGGTGTCAAGAAATGGCAAATTTAAACATAATTTAAAACAATATTGATATTATTTTTGTAATAAATAATTGTACCTATTTTGTCTTGTATGTCTTGTATGATACTTTATTAAACTTTAAGCTTTATGAAGCGTAAAGGCGTCCTCTTGCTTCTTGTACGGATTTTAGCACGTTTTTCTGTTCTGATTTTTGTTCGTAGTCTTCTGAAGGGTTCAGTAGCTTGGCTGCAGACCATGAAATGCTTTTGTTGTGTTTCAGACATCTGTGAGAAACGCAAATGCCGAGTCATGCCAAAACGGTTGAACCAGAAAAAGTTCTGCCGAAGAGAAATTGGTAGGCTGCAATGTTGGCAATTATATATTCAGTTCATAGATTATATTATTATGATCTACGAAAACAGTAAACTAACGAACAAGTTGGCACTGTATAATTCATGCATCTTAATGAAGGTGCTTGTGGGAATCGAAGCAATAATCTTCTGTTCCTTGGTGAGATAATCGATTTTAAGTGAATTTATATATGTTAAAATACGTGCGTACTGTTCCTTAGTCAATTAATTTCTAACCACAATTAATTTTAATATTTGCTGTGTTTCAGCCATTGATGTCCAGATTATGGCAAAGTATATGGTGGATGGTTGGGTTAAGTACAGCATTGTGATCATGAGAGTCTTCAAACGGGAATCCGAGGCCAGACTGTTTCGGGAAACGTCCCTCTGGGTGGAGGAAAAGAGAGCCATGTGCAAATGTCCTAAACTTGCTATCGGACAGCGATATCTAATATTAGGTATACATTCAGGATTTACGATTTACCAGACCTGTGAACATACAGACCTTAAACTCACCCCCCCCCCCCCAAATGAGTCGCTCGCCCCCCCCCCGCAGAATCAGGATTTTACCGGTTTTTTGGGCAAAACCCCGGAAAACTCCGGTTTTCCGGCGGTCTTCGGCCGCCGGTTCACCCCACCCCAAACTTTCCCTCTTGCACATGTCTGCTTGTGAATGTCTTATTCTAACAGGGAACCGATTCTTGCTTTGTGAATTTTACACCACTCTTGATGAAGTTTTCACTTAGAATTACCGCTACATATGTGTGTAATTATACACCCGATTGCACCAAATGTGTTTAAAATCTAATTAGCTAAATTAGATTTTAAACAGATCTTAAATGTATTTAAGTGAACAGAGCATTGCACCAACTTAAATATATTTAAAATCGGTTTAAAATCTGATTACCTATTGAAACTTAATTAGATTTTAAACATGCCTCATACTATGTTTAAAATCTGTTTAACGTGAAAATCTAGCAATTTGCAAGAATTTTCTGGGAGTTTTCACGGAATTTTTCTCCATTATTTTTCTTGAGCGCCTAATTTAGTTTGTGTATTTATATACAAGTAAGAAAACTAATAAATCTAAAATTTGAAGAGATTCATTTCCTTGTACAAGTTTGCAAAGAAACAATTTTTGGTTGATGTAATAGCTTACTAAATGAAATCCTGAAAAAAGCTGCATTAATAACTGTTACTGATAAGAACAGTAGGTTGCCACAGTTTGTTACCATCAAATAAGCAAAATCGTTTTTTCTAAGAGTAAACTAAGGCTAATCTTAGCTAACCTAACTAAGAATGTAAAGAGAAAGAAATAAAGTTTTGAAAACACAAATAATTAGATTTTAAACAGTTTCACACTATCGTGACATTAGTATTTTATCATTGGACAGAGCTACTACTTCAAAGGTGCCGCTCGGTGTCTGATAGGCTGTTTTAGTCACGTGACCCTTAATTAGATTTTAGTAAAACAGATTTTAAACAGAAGTTAAAAAGATTTTACGCAAAAACATTTTGGTGCAATGGAAAATGTGTTTAAAGTTAAAATCTTTCTAGCTAATAAGATTTTAAGATAATTAGATTTTACGTAGAAACATTTGGTGCAATCGGGCGATAATCTTTACTTCGAGATCTGCTCCTACAGACATTTTAGACAAATTATAAAAGCGAAAAAGAAACAATCTTTTTATGACGGAATCTCGTAGCTTCCTTTGTCTTGACCGGTGTCTCAGAAGATGTACCGAGACCTGACTTCCATGCCAGGAACTTTATTTGATTTTTCTCTGTTTCAGATGATATGCCGAAACATTCAGATCGTCCCGGCTTGGAGGTTGGTCGTCATACAAAAATTTATCCCTGGTCAAATCACTGGCTTCCACGATTACGTAAATTTATCCGGAGACAGCGGAGAGGAAAGTGCAAGCGATGGAGTCAGTCCTAAAATCGAGCTGAGCAGAAGTCGAAATCAATAAGTCGATAATAAGAGGAACACTCGAAAAGGCAGCTGGATCGATACTATTGATTGTAATTAATCAGTTCCAGTCATTGTCCGAATCTCAAATGAACTGTTTGAACCAGTGTAGTCAGATAAGTTGAACTGAACGATTAAAATGGTTGTCAAAATGGTAGTGTGATTTTTTATTCAACAATTTCTGTATAACCTTTTCAAAGGTTTCTACGTTCACTACCATTTAGCTCGTTCCTAAACTTTGGCACTAAGGTAATAGTAGGAACTCCGATGTTTGTTTACCGGTAGTCAGGGTTGCTTTAATGTTACCATTCTTTGAAGGAAGTTTGTTGCGGATGGTTTTGTGTTACTGTGTAACTGGTCGTGCTTGCTTGGTATATAACAATCCGTATTAAACCAGAGGTGCATTAAGGTTGCTTTAACAGGCGAAATCTTGTTACCTAGCCAAAGTTACTATCCTTGTTGTGCATTGTGAAGTTTTCAATAAATGTAGTTCATAGTACAATGTAAAACGTAGTTTTTGTTTGTCTGTTATTGTTACTGTCGGATCATCCTGTTTTAAGAATTCAGGTTATAATACCAAGTTGGCAGTGGCACGTTCTTTCATGTGAAATCTTTTTGCTGTTGCTGTTGCTCGCAATAAGAAAACTCGTCAGTTTGCTCCAACGATTTGAAAATTGGGGTTTTCAGAAGCCTAGTTAGCCAATGTTTTAAGCTTTTGAAAATATTTTAGGTGGAAATAGTAACTTTGGCTATTCTTGTTGGATGTTACTGACATAACCAATGTGATTGTTCAATTAGTCATGTTTTGCAAATGTTGTACTATTATTGTTTATATATTTGTTGTAGTTTTGCTTGTATATTTTATTGTGTTTTCTTGAACTTGTGTTTTTGCATTACATATTTTATGCACATATCAGATAATTTAGTGGAATCAAACCATCAACATCTTTGACAGATAATGATAGTTATCTAAATTAGTTTAATTTTTCTTACTTTTCTTCTAAATTTACAATTAAATTTTAATGCTTCTGTTCAATTAAGTACACTTTAGGAATGCCATTCACAGATCAATTCAAACTCCGTTTTTTACTGTTCTAAGAGTGGTAAGTACTATATATATATATATATATAAAAGCTGCTAAGGTACATATATTCATGGTACAAAGATTGTATGTAGACAGCATAAAATTTGAATGTTGAAGGGACTAGGTGTAATGTTTACCCCTTCATAAAGAAAGGATGAATTTCGAAAGGTTAAAAAGGTTTCTTTTATTCTTAGGTTTCTTAGGTTATTTAAAGGTTTCGAAAGTTACCCAACTACAGCATTTGTCCAAAACGAAACCATAAAAGGCATGGCTAAATTGTGATGTTAACTGAACAGAAATCTAAAAGAATGAGTTACGCAGATATTAGCTAATTAAAATAAAAAATTATTTGTACTGTTAGTTATCTGCTGCACTTTGCTTTTTTTCTTGAAAAGCAGTCTGTAGAAAAATACTACACCATCTTTCCCATCTTAAACACAAGGTGAAAATTTTGTTTGTTATGTTATATATATTTTTGTTGTTATTGGTTGTGACCCTAAGCTTTTGCCGTTAATATCCTTTTGTGTACATGTTCTGTTTTGCTTACAGCTTATTAAAGCATAATGTGGTTTGTGGTATACTTCAAATGTATGTGTAATTAGGATAACCTAAGAATACATTTTGGCAGTCAACAAAATTGCTAAGTTTTATGTTTCCGGTAGTCAAGGTCGCTGAGGGTGAAAAAATTGCAGAAACAAGACTTGACGTTAAACCGTGCTAAACGTCTCTCACTTCTTTTCAGTTTCCTTTGTAGTTTTCTTGAGTGCTTCGCTATTTCGAATAAAACTGCCCCTTTCAAAGAGATGAATTAGGTACGAGTTTTGTTACGTAAGTGACAAATTAGTTTGTACTAATTTTGCAGCATTCCCACTAGTGTTAACACTTTCTTATAAGTCAAGGTGGTGTCTTGTCAGGCCATAAATCAGAACACAGTTGCTTCACCCTTATGATACGCTTTTTCTGCCGAAATCTAGCCAGAAGTCTCCCGGCAGAGCCTTGCCCTCGCTTCAAGGGTACCCGACAAAACTTAGCTAGCAAAAACGGAAGTGGAATGCAGAGCAAGAAAATTGCATCAGAGAAAGAAATTTTGCGACTAACCGATAGCCTTTAAAGGATTTTGTGATTGAAGTACCTATATCAGAGATATGCCATGACAACATATCGAAGAAGACATAAAATGTAATATATAGCTACTTATTTTAAAGTGCCTCCTTTTGGCGACATTACGTGCACTTTTTGCGGGGAGTTATGATTTATACTGCAGCACTGCATCGTACTGCTTTCTAAATTGAGACAATTCAACAATTTTTAAGCTCTATATAATTGTTCCATCAGCCACGTATACATAGAACAATGCTGGGGTGCTAAATTATAAAAAATTAGTGCAAGGTTCCAACCTAAGGATGTGGATTACCCTATTCCCTGTTTCAAGGTTTTTAGGTTAACTATACAAAGCGCAGGATGGTAGGAGCAAACACAGAACTTGGGCTAACTACATAACGGGACCTTAATTAAAATAAAATATCATTTCGGTGACATCTAGGGGACTGTCTGTCATTTGAATTCCAAAGGTTTAGATCAACAAAGCAGCGTTAAGACCCGATGCGAGCCAATACCTTGTAGTTACTTTCTTTCCTATGTATGTCTCTCTCTCTCTAGTAGAGCTAAACTTGGTTTGCATAATATTGCATAAATCCCTAGTCCTACTCCATACACTGTACTGTTGTAATATGGATAGAATCGGATCAAAAATTCAGAGAAAAACCAACTTTCTGCCGTTAAGAAATTTCCTGGGTTGGACCGGGCCTGTTGATTCAACCGCACCGGGCGTCACTCAGCCAACGGAGGCCCGATCGGCCCGGCGAAGGTCCGACATAAGCACACATAAGCACAATGCTTAACAACCGTGAACGCTAGTTATTACAACTTAGACCGTTCCAGAAGCCTTAAATTCGACTTTCCAGTGAAGACACTTTGAGAAAATGTAAAATATTCACAACTAAAATTTAACCAGGCAATCGTGGCCCGGGCGCGGAGCCCCCTTCAAGTAGTGTTGTTGCCCAGCCGGTGTTTTGTCCCCGCGGGCCGGAACTGACCGGCCGCGCTTGTAAACCCGGCCAACCGGTACCAATTTTCCCTATTCTCTTTCTGGTGCATTTTGCAAAATTTTTAGCATACAATCATACATACAGTTATTCCTCAGATCCTAACAGATAAAATCACGTATTGGCCGGGTTTCGAAGACCGGGCAGCCGGCCGGATGTTTCTGACCCGGCCGGTCGAAATGGCTCTACTCTGGGCCGGCCGGCCAACAACTCTACCTTCAAGGCCCGGGCACAACTATAGGACTGCATAATTGGAGACTTGAAAAAGTAAAATTTGAAGGAATTTGGTGACACATAAGATTCTTTATGTCTGACTGAACGCAACGGGCAAAGTCTTTTCCATCTACGACCTTACCGGTAGTAGTTTGTTTAAAATTAGTTTAGCTGCATGTCAGCTTAAAAGTTAAAAATAAATTTTAACTTGATAATGCAAAAATCATTCATCTACTATGGTTGTTGTTCCAGTAACGAAAACTGAAATGGAAATTGTTAGCGACTGAAACAGCAGCTTAAACTGTAGCTACTGAAACGATGAAATATTTTAATACGTCAATGTTTGATTTATTTGATTATTCCATTTTAAAATATCTGGCAGCTGGCATTGTCATGTCGGCTTTTAGATTTCGATTTTTCTTTTATTTATTTCGATTTATATAGTCGGAACGCCGCTCTCACTGACTCAAGATATTCGATTGGGATCACCCCCAAATCGAATCGAATCACCGACTCTATCCACTTCGGCCTCAAGATTGTGGGTCAGATCGATCTTGCCGATTCCATCTACATCATTACATTGCACTCCTGTGAGGATGGATGGTTGGTCACTTATTTGTTATTCGCTTTCGCTAAACGAATTTGTTAATAAAAGCCAATAAAGGAATTTTGGTAAATCGTTATAGTGTCACCTCACCTCAACGTCTTCTGCAAGACTAGACTACACGCTAGTAGACTACAGCATGAGGTATAGCCTGTGTAATGAGAGCAAAAGGCGATGTTCTGCATTTCTACTATCATAAGCCCTTTCTCACCGGGCAGACTACAAACGGGGTTATTCAGACTTCTAGTATTTTTGTAAATAAATTAGACAGTTAGAGTTAGACATTCAAGCTCATACACACAACCAAATTGGGTCCCAGTAGCAAATATGCTAATAATCTGATCCAATTATTGTCTCAAATGGGGTGTGCATAAAACACGGCCCCGGTGCCGTCGCGGCTCCGGCCTTGTACATAAAACACGGCTCCGTCAAGGACCCAGCAAAAATCATGTTTTTGACAACGGGAATTAAATATAACAAGTTCAGCATCTCTTAATCCAAAAAAATATTGTTTAAATCGAAGTTAGAAATGAAAATACTTTATGTGAACGACCAAATGTATTTACTTACGACCAAAAAATATGTGCATAAACATTAATCGTTATAGCAGATTAACCTTTGAACTAAACCCCAACAATGTATATTTTTGGAGTCGTCAGGAACTCAATACTTGAAAATCCGGAAAAAGTTTGTAAGCAAAAATGTGCAACTGGATCAGCTATATTTGATCGTGAAAATAAACTTTTGATTGCGATAAAAATTTTGCGAAAAATTAAAAATTTTAGATTTTCCGTGAATGAAACCCGGAATTCCGGATTTTTGAAATCTCGAGTTATGTACATTATATATATATATATATATATATATATATATATATATATGTACATACATTTTTTCGAAATAGACAATATGGTTGGGGTGGGGTTTAGTTCAAAGGTTAATCTGCTATGAACGACCACAGTTTGTACACACATTTTTGGTTGTACATACATTCTGGTCGTTCACATAAAGTATTTTCAATTCTAACACAGATTTTTTCAAACTCTAAAATTTACCGTTTAAACAATATAATATTTTGGATTAAGAGATGCCGAATTGGTTATATTTAATCCCCGTTGTCAAAAACATGATTTTTTGATGCGGCCGTATTTCATATACCGGGGCGGACCGGGGCCGCGTTTCATGCACACCCCTCCAATCATAGAATTTTAAATCAGCTAAATTTATGCTAGTCAACCATGGCTTTATTTCGAAGCTAATAACATAGCCACTGAAAACATAAATTTATTTTAAGTTAAACACGATCAATAAACCGTCAATAAAAATATCACTCCCAGTCACTGGCATTCCTTTTCAGCTTGTTCTAAAATAGAGTCTAGATTATTGGCCTTGATCAGCAAAACTCGTCGAAAAGGTATCAAACCATCAGGCGAAGTCTGATCTCCGCTCAGCTCAAAGTCAAACTTAGCTTCTGCATTCTAAAAACAATAAAATAAAAAACAATGCTGAACCTATATTGGGTTTCATTGTTGAGGCATGGTGAGTATTCAAAATTTCGAAAACCCTGCATTTCGGAAATCGGTGCATCTTCGCAAAATAGTTGAAAGATCAAAAATATGGAGCGGAACCAGCTCTACTCGACCATGAAAACAAACTTTTGAAATCACGAATTCAGATTTTACCGGATTTTGAAAAACTCCAGTTCCGAACGATTCAAAAATGTAGAGTATGGTCCAAAGGTCAGTTTACAATAAACGACCAAATTTTATACACACATTTTGGATGCAGGAGATATATACAAATTTGGGGTTGGTGCGAGGGGATGGGCTGGCTCTGCAGATGCTAACAAAGCAGGTACTGCTGACCACACTTTTATCTATTGTGAAATAAAGCTAACACTAACAATTAAAACAAGCATACTTCAGCAAATATTTCCTCTTCTGCATTAGCATAAAGTTCTGACTGACTATCACTGCTAGCGGAATCCTTTTTATTGGCCTTGGCAACTGCCACCTTTAACCTGTGCATTTTGCAGACCATGAGATAATAACTGAACTCGTAGGGCATTTTCTTCTGCACAGCTTCCTGTATATCTTTTCTACAACATCAAAATACATATTCAAGATTAGAATCACATTAAAATCGGCCATCAAAGTAACAGAACAAAATATCTGCCAGGATACTGAAATTTGAGATAAAAATTCGCAGAGAATTAGCACACTTCTTCGAATAAGCAAACAGAACGTCGTTACTTACATAAGTTAAACTTAATTTCTTGAAACAATCACAGACTAAATGTTTAATTAAACTCACGCAAGACTTCTAAAGCCAGACAGTGCAAT